>CATKHJ010214049.1:0-13389 GCA_949750685.1 Vernicia montana | reverse complement strand
TATATTATTAATTATTATTATTATTATTATTATTATTGTTAATTAATAAATTTAAATTATTATTTATGCATAAACTAACCATAAATGCAGAAGTTGAGCACACCAAAAGGGATCCAGTGTGACTGACATGGTGATCTGGCTCTTTTAGCAGTATTTCCGGGTCCTGAGCGCCTATTGTGGGTTGGTGGGGAAGCTGCATGGAAAATAATAAAAAATAATAATAAGAGAGAGAAAATCTTAGAGAGATAGAGAGAAAGTTTAAAGAGATGAAATGAAATGAAGAAATGAATTGGAAAGAAGAAATGGATATGTACAGGGAAAAGAGTGATCCCCACAATAAATGCACCTTTTGACTTTTTGATTCGCAGTTCTAAATCACGTGGTTTTGACATAACAATTTCAGTTTAAATCAGAATTCAGTTCTGTTCGAAGCAGTAAGATCGTATGATTTTTATCTACCTCCTGAACAGACGGGATCTCAATCGAAATTCAGAATCTTCCAAAATTGCAAAAATTTCAGAAATTAAAAAATGGCTAAGAAATTGGAAAAGCAGTCTAAAAGTGTCAGAAAAGCCCAAAAACAGACATGACATCTTATTACAGTTCCTAAAGCCGATAAAGATTTTTATTTTTTGCAGAATGATATCAGAACCCTTTCGGTTCATGCTTATCAGATCTAGCCTCAGATCGGCTAAATCTGATAAGAGGGGCATTTGTGAATCTCAAAATTACACCATCAGACGATCAGTTTTCAATTACGAATCTATAGGATCAACTGGGCCCAAATCGAATAAAAAACAGGTCAAAACGGGCAAAAATAGCTCAAAATTGGGTCAAACCAGGCAAAAGAACCAACCCAGCCGAAATCGGGCTAGCGGCAGACCGAGCGGCACGAGAAGCGTGCCGTCCAATAGCCGACACGGGAAGCATGCCGACTGGTATGTGACACCCAGAGCGTGCCGCCGACCGGTGCAGCCGTTGCCAGCTCCACCTCCTGTGTCGCCCCTCCCCTATAAATAGGCCTTCACCCCTGCATAAAAAAGAGGAATTGCAGGGAAAACTAAAATATTTTTGTTTCATAACTAAAACTCTATCAATTTCAAGCCATAAAAAATCATTTTTTCACATCAAAATCCACAACTTACCAAAGTTATTTTACTTTAAAGTTGTTATTATCTGCTCCGATTTCCTGACTCAAGGTGGAGCTCAGATCCAAAATCAGACTCGCCCCATTCACACAAAAGCTAAGAAAAGTAAAGGTATAATTCTTTTCTCCTGCATCTTTTAAATTCTAAATTCAGATCTAGAATTTATTCTGTTGTTACGCCTTTATTTAGGTCTAAATCTGAAAAAGATCTAAAATTTATTAATTTAAAATTTGAATTAAATTAATAAACCAAATAAATCTCTTTTGAGTAAACTCTTCCTTCGCAAGAAGGGAGAACTGCGTGGGGTTTGATTCCTATTCAAAGGAATACGCAGGCATACCAATCTGTTAGGCATCAACTCCAAAATATTTTAATAATATTTTTTCCTTTCTATTTTATTAATTGTTTTTATATATTCTACATCTCTCTATTAAATTAGTTGAGGAACATGTGCTTTTCCTAGTACCCATAAGGGCTAGAGAAAAAATCCTCTTTGTCTTATTCTATAACTGTCATTTAATTCTTGTATCATTTATAACTGTTCCATTCATCATTTTTACTTCTGCTCATGTATAAAAATCAACTTTAATAAAAGTTATTTTGTACTTTCAGCCAAACTAATGGAAATTACTTTTCATTAAAATATTTATTACCAAAACATGATCTCCGAGCCCTCTTTGATCACTCGTGGATTAGTACTTTTCCATTAGGATATATTAAATAAATTGGAGTCATCTTAATTGGGTTTTTCTTTAATTTTCCTAATAAAAAAAAAAATTAAAGTGGCGACTCATTTCTTTCAATGACATATACAAACACAATTTCCAGAGCTCATAGCGGGTTCTAGTTAGTGGAGTTTCTCCCGAAGAACATTTCAATTCCCTTAGCGGATCAGACCGGTGCTCGGGCGAAACCTTACAATATCAAATGGCTCATGGTAGTCAAATGCTCATAATGTCACATAGTAACTCATAACAGAAATCATCCACATGAAATTTGGAGTAGAGCCACTTTAATCCCCGCATGAAATAAAAGCAGAGGTTTATTATTAACATGCTCCCCACATGAAAATATGAAGCTGATCAAGCTCCACGTCTAAGACAATTTATCCTTCCTAGTTAGGGTTCGGATATTATACCCTATCCGTAGGTATCTATGTGCACATAGTCTGATATCTTACCCACATCAGTCGAGGATTTCTGTTATGTAAGGTCATCAATGATCCATGAACAATGAATTATGATTTCTAACTCATAAACAAGAAGAATCAATGTTTCTCATGGTCATATGAATATCATATCAATGAACTTGTAACAATAATAACAATGAATCCATTATAGGAGTTTCAACGACACATCAAGTGAAATTCAATGAAAACGTATAGGATTTCCAATATTGCACATGAAATTTTCATGAGACAAATAAATGAAGACTATAATGAACATGGCATTAGGAATTCTAATAAAAATACTTAGAATATATCAATGAACAATAAACAATGATCAAATAGCAATAGTGGATGGATTCAAAATTTATGATTTGCATATCAAAGTGGTTTACAAATAACAATGTTCAAGAAATCAAAACATAATAGATAACAATACATTTTTCACTCACCTTATCAATAGTCCACTTCTATGCTCTTAATTTCCCCTTTCACATCACATATATGAATAAAAATTATCATGCTTTTCACTTTCTTCTTGGTCTCCTCTAACTTCTACATACCACATATTACATACAAGAGAATTCAATTAATATTTAATCTTGACTCATAAACCATCAATAACTTCATTTACTAACTTAATATTAACTTAGATACAACATAACCCTAACTTTTCTTTAACTATTATCTCATCATCAATTCATTACAAAGATCTCAAATAAGTTAATTAATCATACACCCATTCACTTACTCATCAAATCTCACTTAAATTCAATACAATAATTCATATATCCTTAGCTTTCTCTACTTGCTATTTTACCATCAAATTCATAATTGATATCATAATCAAGTTAATTAACTATATATAAATATATTTCTCTTCAATTCTCAACTTAATAACTTAATAAATATTCAAACTTAACTTAAAATTAACAAGAAACCTTAAAGAATTCTTACATCTCACTTGATCTAGATGAAGAATCTTTCAATCAAAAGGTTCGATTCTTGTTTTCTTGAAAAATTTTATAAGTTTTTGATGTTAGAAGTGTTTGGAGATGAAGAAGCAAGATAAAGAGTGAAGGAAATGAAGATAAAAAGGTGTTTTTTGTCAAAATTTCAGTAGGTGGGTGATATTTATCCATTTGAAAGGTAGTTGAGCATTAAATACACTCATTTTCCCTTTTGGAGCAAGTTCACGGCTATGACTTTCTAAGCCACCAGGGTAAATTTTATCCAGAAGCGAAATTACTGTGTACTTAACTAGTTTAGGGGCATTACTTTAAAAGTAACGATCGTTACTCCACTATTTTCACCATAATTATTGCTATACTTATCCAAATGACTTAATTCTTTTTTCTACTTAAACTAGACACATAAAACTACAACATATCAAAAATTCAACTAAAGTATTATACAATTTATAGTAAATTTTTAGAACTTGACCTATTTCTGCGCAAATTCAATCCGAACAGTCTCCACAATTTTTACTATATCTCCAAATGTATATGCTCAATTGCAAAACGGATTTTATATCAATTAGTTTACATATAAATGAACATTTTTCATGTTGAACACTTTTACCAACTCATTCTCTAAAGTTACCGAAACCAACGGACAATCTCAGACTTCCTAAAGAAACAATAATCATAAGTACTTGATAATATATCTTTCACTCAATCATTCAAATTGCGTGATTCACATATATGATCAAATGAATATGCTTATGAAATTTGGATTATTACAAGAAATTTTTCTGATGATGTATGAATCCAACCCATCAAGTACATCAAGATTAGGAATCACCTTTATAGCTACATTCTGGCCTTTCTTGTCTTGACATTTCCAAAATTCCAAAGCTACCATATCCAATTTCCTCAACAGCCTCATAGCTCTGATCCTCAATTTTTAATATCTCACCACGTTCCATCTCAAAAGCTCAAACTAGTGAATACCCAACATTGGAAAAGGAGGAAATCAAGATTAAAAGAGTGAACTAATAATGTAGAGCAAGACAAGACACAATCTCATAATTTCATTAAAACACGGAATAGAGAATGACAAAAGAAGCCACAAATTCAAGAAAAGAATCAGATTACATTAATATATTTGGTTGAAATCAACAAATTAGATAATCATATTTGTTTATTGCCTTTCAAAATATTCTTTATACTCATAAATATGAATTAATTTCACTATGATTAAACACACACGAACACAGCCTCAAGATTTAAAAACCCAATAATAGCAATGCGATAGAAATTAAAAGATTGTATCAAGAAAACTAAATCCCTAGAAGATGCATCAAGAATCATAATTCATAAACAAGCTAATTTGCCAAACAGGATCTTCAATAATCCATAAAAGAATTATAAACCCAGAACTATTAGAGATTATTTTAACGAAATCAGAAAAGAAGAACCCAAAAATAAAGAAATAATCATTTGGGTTTGACGCAAGAAACTCTAACAAGAATAAGTAATAAAACCCTCACCTGAACTGTCAACCGGCGCAAGATCAAAATCTAGAGAGCAGAGAAAGATTAGAGAGAGAGTGTGTGTATTAGAGAGAGAAAATTCTGTTTTCTGAAAAAAGAAAATTGGGAAGAGAAAAATTAAAATTAAAATTAAATTCTGTATACTATTGTACCATTATATTTCCTGCGAAAATTTAATTGTTAAAAAAAAAAAATCTTTATTAAAGTTTTTAATTTTATTACAGAACTTGTAATAATATTGATAAGCATTTTAGTAGAAACCAACCTGATCATGGGTCCGGATCCATCCAATTCACTCATAAAAATATTGGATCTGTACAGAGGAATTCCTCAAGACATGATTCGAGCCCAAACTCGAGAAGTCTAATATTTTATGGATCATACTTGGAATCATGTAAAATTGAACTAGCCCAGCTTGATCTGAAATATATATATAACTAGCATTTTTTGTTTTTTCCCAATGTACCAGTTTATTTTATAACTTTTTAGTTTTTTTTTTTTTAATGTTTTCTGCCATTTTCGCTTGGAAAAAAATATATCTATATGACTTGTGGATTGTAGTGGTTCTAGCTTGGAAATTCATGTTCAAATTGAACTTGGTCCTGGGTAGAGTTTGAGACTTGATTAATCGGACCGATCAAATTAAGATATATAAAAAAATTGACTCAATAAATTCGATTTGAATCCAACCTAACCTGCAAGATGATCAGGCCTACTAGAAACTAATTTGATTTCAAAGTATTAAAAACAATAATTGAAGTCCTTTTATCATTATTAGAATTTAATGCATATATATTTATAATACTATGAAAAAATGAATATCACTTATGATGCACGTAAATTTAATACATCATATATAAATATAAAAATAAATTGTTAATATGTAAAAGTAAAAAAAATTGACCTAAAAACAAATTAAAAATAATAAAAAAATATCAATTTTTACAAATAAATATATAAATATAAAATTAAGTCATTAACGTGTAAATTAAATTAAAACTAATAAAAAGAATCCATAAAAAATATGAAAAATTGATATTGTAAAATAAATATAAATAGATTTTCTTTAATTAGGATACACAATATAATAAAATAATATATTTTTTTAATTTTATTTGTAGTAGGATTTGAATTTTTTCTTTAAAATAATAATTTTGCTGTATTTTGGAAACGACCAGTCGCCCATAAAATGGTCGTTTCAGCTACAACTACAAGGAGCAAACGACGTTATTTTGGAAAGCCAGGTAGTCAAACAACTGTGGATTGTCTAAAAGTTTAACGACCCGTCGTTTAAGATCATTTAAAACTCGAAATCATCCATACAGAAACACTTTCCTTTGAAGCTCATCTTCCTTCTCAAAACCCTTAAACCCTAACACTAACACACAGAGACAGAGTCTTAAACTTTTAAATCACCGTTCACTGATATCATAATCATCTTAGAATCACAGTTAACCAAAGTCATAATCACTATCGCCTAATTTTCAGTAGCGTATATCATTTGAAGCGGCATTATTGGAGCCTTGTTCTTTCTTTGCGATTTCAGTTGATTCTCGAAATTGATATTTTGGGTATAATTGATATTTCTCTCTCCTTCTTGAGTTTTCTTTACTAAATGCTTTAAGAAATTTTTTAAAGAAATTTCAGTTTTAATTTTTGTTTTTCTGTTATTTCACTGCACCTAAACACTCAACTCTCTGGAGATTTGCGGAGAGGCCGAGCTGAAAAAGGGTGAAAGAAAGACTTTGGGTATCACTGGATTCCAATCGTATGAAATTCAGATTCATATAAATCGTTGAAAAGATAAATTGGACTCCTGGGTCATTTATAGCTGTTTCGTTTGATTGGATGAGTTTGGTATTACGAATTGAGCTAATTTTTGTATGTTAAAACTAAGATAAGAGTTCTAATCCCTTTTTGATTTGGTACATATTGAATGTGTGATTGTGTGTCATGTCTGGAATTGGGCTTGTGAATAGGAGGGGAAACATTAGTCTCACTTGCATTACAATATCATGCTTTGCCTTGAGCATTTAGAAAATGAAAATGGATAACTTTGGTCATTTTGGCAATCTGTTTATGTAAGGTTTTGAAATTAAGTGTTTTCTTTGCTTTGACATGAGGAATAGAAAAATGAATGGTTTTGGCGTTGTGCTTGGTTATTGCTATTTTGTTGGGGGTTATGCTGATCGTGATATATGACTGGCTATTGTTTTCGTGTATGGCTTTGCTAGTTTGAATTTAGTCACAGAAATTTTTTTCTTAATTATCTGAACATTCTACTGGTTGTTGTCATTTTTTTTTTTCATTTTGGATTTTGCTGGCTTGTTTTGGACGTTGAATGAGTATTTTGGTGACTTGAGTAAACATTTGTTGTTGCCTTGGTGTTGAATCTTGAAACTCATGAAGAGCTGTGATTCATTTTGATGTAGTTTTGGCATAAAAATTGAAATGATTTTGTCTTCTTGAGAATTTGTAAGTTAGGTTTTGTTGGGTTTGCTTGTTTCTAGTTTACAAGTCTGAACAAACTTGACGTGCCTACCTGCGTTTTGTATTTTGCATGAGATACAAGTATTTGGTTGTTGAATTGTTGTTTCTGGATGTTTGTAAATGCTTATTTTGATCTTTGGATGATCTCTGTTTTGTTTGAGAATTGCTGTCTCGCTATCTTTTTTTTTTTTTTTTTTTTTGTGTGTGTGTGTGTGAATTTGGTTGTGCTGTGTTTGCTTATTTGTTTTGAGGCTATGTTGAGTTCAATTAATGAAAGAAACAAAATTTATGAATCGGAAAGTGTCTTGGTGAAGGTAGATGTTTATTACAGCAGCCCTGGGGCCTCTTTGTTTCTTAAAGTTTTGATTAATTAATAAACCTGAGCCTTTTGTCTTCATTTTTAAATTTGCACTTTTGGTTTGCTACTAGTTGATATTTTGGGTTTGTTTTGGTTTTCATATTAAGAAATCACCTCAACACACAACATTAGAAGCAATTATGGGGAAGATAAGTTACACGAAGTTAAAGGGAAGCCAAAACCTCCGTCAGAGACTGTTATTAGCTACCCTCTCTGCCACTCCTGTTCTAATTGACGATATTCGTGCTGACGACACTCTGCCAGGCCTCCGCCCTCACGAGGTCTCCTTCCTCCGCCTCCTTGAGAGAGTATCTGATGACTGCCTTATCGAAATCAATGAAACCGGTTAGTGCTAACCTTCATCTGCATCTACTTCATCTGCATCCTAAGTATAATTAATTAGCCTGTATATTTTGGGTTTTAGATGTGTATCGATTTTATGAAAATTTGGTTTCTGTTTTTATGGAAAATTAGTTTTTAATCAACTTTAACCTCCTCATTTTTTAAGAGTTTAAGCTTTTTTTTCTTTGTTTGATGCTTTGCAATCAATTTACCTTGTTTTGATTTCATCAAATGTATGCCGCAGGCACAAAGTTTAAGTACAAGCCTGGGATTGTGATGGGCGGGAAACATCTTGTTCATGATTGTGGTGTTAGTCGATCAATTGGCTATTTCCTAGAGCCATTGATTGTTCTTGGGTTGTTTGCCAAGAAACCCCTTATTATAAGGCTCAAAGGTATGTGGCATGTGCTTAGGATTTTTTACAATTGCATATTCATTTTTGTGCTTGGCTTCTTAGTTGCTGTGTTAAATTTCTATCACAATCATTGATGTGCTCAAACCCTGTAATTGGGTTGCATGTAAAATTAACACAGGAAAAAGGGTCCAACTAATAGATTTTATGGCTTATTATCAATAAGTTCATCCTTTAGTTTGTTTATGTTTTACCAATATATAATTTTGAAAATAATTTTACCTATGATTAATGGGTCTGCAGTTGCAACTTATGATTAAGCTATAGGCCAAAACTGGTCATTTTCAGACTACACTCCATAATGGCAAATTGGTGAATCTTTTTGCTGAGTATCCCTTATACTTAAAAGCAGGAATGAAGTATATATGCATATATTATGTAATGAAAGGTGCAATATCTTTTCCTGGTGGAATCTTGGAAATGTAAGCTATTTGTATGTGGCATAAGGATGAAAGATTTGGGGTGTATCTTTCATAGTCATAGACCTGATTGTTATCACTTTCCCTTGTTAAAAATGATTTCTGCTTTCCTCTTTTAGTGGAAATTTTGATCTCATAAGTCTTGACCCACTAAGTTGATGAAGTAGAGTCCAGAGTTTCTTTAATGCTCTTACTTTTGTTATCTATTTGCTTTTTGAGGAGCAGAATATTTTCATATTCGTGTTTGTCCATGTGCATATGCATATAGGTGTTTTGATGTTTGGAAATGTTAATTGTGAAAAATATACCATGTTTTTCTTTTGAAGGTTCATAAACTCTTGAACATGGCATATGTATTTCGTAATTAAATTTTGTAACTCTGGTTCTCATGAAGCCTGGACACACATGTATATTCACTTTACTTTTCCCAGACAAAGAAAAGGCACCTGAAATCTAACTGGTTTCACCAATATGCATTTCCGCATATTTTATATTTTGTCACTTGGTCTTCTACTAAAAGTTTCGTAATCATAATTTGCAGACATCATTTTATATTCCAAGAGTTATTATTAAGCTTGTAGTACATCTATTTGTATTAACCAATAGACACTAGTGTAGACATCCAGTGGCATGAATCAGTAAAGTAACTGATGAGGCAAGCCTGGATCAACATCTTCCCTTTCTGTCAAATTATGAATTATTCTTGAAACTGAGCAGCGCATCCAAATTATATATTATCATTATTTACAAATGTAAAGATTTTTAGAATTTTAATTATTGCACAAATGCTGTTAGATAACCAAATCATGCTACTCAGTTCTGAATTACTTATGACAATTGGTGGAGCAATCTAGCATGTAGATCTTTGAAGCCTACTTTGTGGAAGCTGAAGGATTATCAGTTTTGGAAGTCCTACCTCAGTTATTGCACATATTCACAAGAAAAGCCATTTTCATCTTTTATACTTCATAACAAGTGCTTAACCTAATACTAAAAGACATGCATGGAATGTTTGGAGTGATGCTATGACTTAAAAAGTTCTAAAAATTGTCCAAAATACTGTTTTTAACCAAATTGACAGACTGACCTCAAAACATAACATAACACCTAATGATAGTGCCATGATTTGTGGTTTTCACATTGTATACAGAATTAGGAACCACAATTTTTTATTAAGAACATGTTATTATAGTAACAGATGTTCTATTGTTTTCAGGAATTACAAATGATTCTAAGGACCCGTGTGTTGACACTTTCCGAGCTACTACCTTACCTATGTTGAAGCGATTTGGAGTTCCTTCAGAAGGATTGCTGCTGAAAATAGAGAGTCGCGGAGTTCCACCTCATGGAGGTGGAGAAGTAGTTTTATCCGTTCCTCCTGTTCAAAGTCTAATGGTGAGATTTTGAATTAATGGTGGTTCATTTATATTGCATTTACTTTTTTTTTTTTTTTAATTATTTTCTTCTGTGTTCTGCTCTATAGGCAGTCACCTGGGTTGATGAGGGATTGGTTAAGAGGATTAGAGGGGTCACTTTCTCAACCAGGGTATCCTCTCAGTTTGACAATACTATGCTACATGCTGCTCGTGGAATCTTGAATCATTTGCTTCCTGATGTTCATATTTTTACAGATCATAGAGCTTGGGGTCCACAGGCTGGAAAGTATGCTTTCTGTCCGTCAATGTTATTGTTACTCATACTTTATATATATATAGTTTAAAAATGTAAAATGTTTTTTAGTATGCTAGGGTTGTATTTACATAGATGGTGATGTTATGACAGTTCACCTGGTTATGGAATTTCCTTGGTTGCCGAAACTACTACTGGTTGCTTCATCTCTGCTGATACAACAGTTTCTCATGCTCGGGGGGATGATATAGGTGAAATGGAAGATGAGAAAAAAGAGTTGATGCCTGCAGAGGATGTTGGTGAGCAAGTTGCATCTCTTCTTCTTGAACAGATTGAGCAGGGTGGAGTTGTAGATTCGACACACCAGGTCTGTGCTATTTCTTCTTCCTTTGTGTTATTTTTTCTATTCTAGTGTCCTCGATAAAATTTGTTGAGCAAAGTTCCTTTTGGTCTTGCATAAAATCAAAATATCTATCTCTCTTTCCCCCTTCAGATCTTTGTATAAAACTGATGTTAAAGTTGCATACAGAGGGAGATGTTAAAGTTGCATGAAGAGGGAGATAAGTATCTTCTGTATTAATTTTAAAATTATTGGTGACAGATCATTTTTGTAGACTACTAAAGAAATTTTTTTCAAATTCTAGTTTTGAAGAACTTTATGCTTCTTACCAAAGAGTGGGCCAAATTAAAGTTGCAATCTGATTCTTATTACTGATAAGAAGAGAGTGAAAAGTGAAACACTTTATGTTGATTATGAATTTCCAATGATGCACTATCTTTGTTTTATTCTACAATCTTCTATTCATTTCTTTTATCTTTGGTTTTGCAGGGTTTATTATTTCTTCTATGTGCATTATGCCCGCAAGATGTGTCAAAGATACGTGTGGGAAAGCTCTCACCCTATGGAATAAAAACTCTGAGAAATATCAGAGATTTTCTTGGGGTTAAGTTTGTTATTAAGCCAGATCCATCAACAGGGACAGTGATACTCAAATGTGTTGGATGCGGGTTGAGAAACCTTTCGAGAAAGAGTTCATAAAAGACTCAATAACTATATTAGATGGTGATTTATACCAGGATATGCTTTCCAGATATTTGAATATTTATTAAAAAAGCTTAATGTGGAATTCATGGGAAAAAGTTGCAGCAGTACTACAAGGAAAGAGCAGCTCTTGTTTTCCCCTTGAAAGATATGTAATAGATCATTTCAATTTTTAGTTGCCAAGTTATTTATGGCGATATCTATGTTTAGTGTGAGCTTGCCACATTGGCTGCTGGTGTTTGCTCCCTCTAGTTGATCTCTGTGCGCTTTACAGAAAGCAAGAAAATTTATTGATGTTGACAAAAGAGTAGTTAACTTTTGCATAATATATTTTGAATTATTACCTGAATCCAGATGTCTACATTAATATTCATTATCTTGATTTAAAATTGGGGTAAGGATATTTCCAAAGCAGATATTGTTAATATCAGAGCAAATTTTTTTACATGGACAAAGTTACACTTTTTTTATACTTAATGTTCGTCATCTTACTTGCTCATTGGCAAAAAGATCTCTGCTCGATCGAGTTATTGCAATAGGCTAAAACTCATATTATCAACTTTGGCTAAACTTCTATTTGATCTGATAGAACTGACACATTGTTTAGTTTATGAGAATTTGAGGTGGCTTTCATCCTTGTTTCCCAAGTTGCTTTGCCATTAGTATTCTTTACTCCAGTCCCCTTGGCCTGCTTGTATTAAATTGATGATGGGCTTGTTGAAATACTTGGTTTAAAACTAATTCAAGTTGTAGTGAAGATTTGATGTAATTCAATTGCAGCGCAGTTATTGTGTTATTAAAAAAATTATTTCATTGATTCCATTAAAAAATAGAAAAAATTTATTTAATGATCAAACATCTAGTGATCAACTCCACAAAACTATATTTTTTAAGTCAATCAATTTAGATCTACTAAAATTTGAAGAAAATCCAAAATAATAAAATCAAAATAAGATTAAACCATTGCATAAACCCAACAAAATACATCTCTAAAGGATATGAATTTTTATTTAAACTTGATTGGTTATTAACTCTAATTCTACATTGGCAAGTCAGTGTGTAAACGAGTTGAGTCGAGTCGAGTTTTAGAGTATTCTAATTCAAATTCGAGCTTGAGCTCGAGCCGAGTATTGAACAGATCAATATCACCCTAAATAAATTGATTTAAACAACATTGAGCTAGCATATTTTTGAAATGGATCATATTTGGATAAAAAGAAAATGATAGAAAGAAAATGAAAGATTGTCATCAAAATTATGAGCCCTATAATTGATTATCGATGTATCAAAAAACATTAGTTTACTATGGCCTTGCCAAACTTATTTTGACTGTTAGCCCATATCAACTTTCGATATTCCCCTTGGAAATGACCTGCAAAGCACATTATAATAGAACAAACCATCAGGGCAATAGCCAGTGTATGAATAACAAAAACATTTCAACAATATTGTTCTGAATTTATATAAACATACTTTTGAATGATTATCAAGAATGAAACATTTCAAACTTGAATTGAAAAGACTTACCCCATGTGGTCGTGGCTGGCTTAAAGATATCAGCAGAGAACCAATTGCAACCGTAATGTATTTTTTTTGGGATTTTTACACAAATAACCCAAAAACTAAAAAAAAAATTAACTTTTTGAGCCTCTAATTTTTTATTTTGCAAAAATAGCCTAAACTTCCCTCTTCATTTACAAATTTAGCTTTTTTTCTTCTTTTTACTTATCAAAATCATATTTTTTTCTCTTCACCTATAATTTATTAGTTCCACTTCCTTTTAAATTAAAAATTAATTTAATCATATTAAATTTTATTTATGAAAATTCAAAATGAATTAACTACTAACCTATATTTAACTTGAAAACTATATAATTCAAAATGAATTAA
>CATKHJ010214048.1:0-11907 GCA_949750685.1 Vernicia montana | reverse complement strand
CCAAAACTAAATTACAAATAAAATCAATATAATAAACTAAAAGAAATTAAATTAAAGTGAAGAAGGTGATGAAGGGAGAAGTTGGTTGATTTTAATTGGATTCGATGCTTGGACCAAGCATGCCTACGTATCCCTTTGAATAGGAATCAGAATCCACGCAGTTCTTCTTTCTTGCAAAGGTTTTAGTTTAGTCTTAGCCTTTTATCATGTATCGATTGATTGAATTAGAGAGGGTTGATTGATTAATTAATTAATTTACCAAGTTGAGTTAATTAGATCAGATTTTAATTAACTACCCTAAGTGAATCAATTAGAAAGTGATGGAGTAGATGAACAAGAATTAGGCAAGGAGCCCGAAGCAAATAAATAAATAAAAGCAAATAAAGAAAATGGAAAAAAGAAAGAGATTGAGGCTTACCTTATGCCTACGAAGCTTGGGGACGAACGAACGGAGCTGCTTTCCGGATCTTAATTCCACCTTCTCTCAGCTGGAGGCGAAACTCGGACCTCAAACAAAAGACTTACACACGCTTTGCAAAGCAAGGAGCAAAGCGAATAAAAAATAAAAGAACAAAATTTAGAACTAGAGGACTCGTTCCTTCCTTTTAGAACAAGCTAAAAGAGTTTTTGAGGCTTGCTTTGAGATCACTGGTTGATCAAGCAAGTCTAGGTGTGTTTTCAACTGTCTTGAAGGGTCTGAATATATAGTAGAAGGGATAGGGGATTGTTTTCCCATTTTTCAGATGTGGGATTTTGAATCAGGAACGCGCTGCCGCACAGGGCCCCTGCGGTACAGCAGGGGGACCCTGCGACAGCAAAAGGCTGCCGCAAACTTACTTGCGGCAACCGCAGGCTTGGTCTGCGGTACCGTAGACTCTTCCTGCGAGACTCGCAAGCCCAAGTCCGGTTTTCGGGCTCGTTTTCTGCTTTTCTTCTTCCGCTTTACCGCCACACTTCCGCCAATGGTTAGTCAGGTTCAACCATACACTGAGGTGCAAAATTAAGAGTTCACAATACTTCGCACAGTCCTCATTCATGGTCAGCCAGAAATAACCAAGATTCATGATTTTCTGAGCCAAAGCGATGTCGTTCAAGTGCGGGCCCCTTTCCCCACCATGGACTCATTCAATGATCTGTTGAGCTTCTTCTTCAGTCAAACGGTCGGTCAAGGAGACCACTGATGCATCTGTCATACGGTCAATGTGAGGCAAATGAAAGTCATCTTTTGCGCAAGCCTTGTTGAGATTCTTGTAGTCAACACATACGTGGACTTTTTCATCTTTCTTGGGGACAGGCACTATATTGGCTAACCATGAAGGGTAAGTGTTCGGTTTGATGAACTGATTATCTAACAGCTTGGTTACCTCTTCTTTGATCTTCAAAGACCATTCTGCCTTCATTCTGTACAGTTTCTGCTTAACAGGCTTCATATGTTCGTAGGTTGGGATCTTGTGAACTGTGATGCTTGGATCTACCCCCACCATATCCTTGGGTTCCCATGCAAAACAGTCTAAGAACTGACAAACCTTTCCAATCAATGCCTGTGTATCATGATATGTAGATGTAATGAATGTGATTTTAGATTTTTCCTCTATGTCAATAATTGATTCTTTGCCTTTTTCATTTTTATTTTATTTATTATTCTTTTTTTTTGTATCATTCAGACTGGATTCAAAAAGAAAGCACATGAGATATACGATAAAAGATAAAAGATAAAATTCAAATTTTTTCATTAAAAGTAGTATCAAATTTTAAAAATAGACTCAAAAGGAAAGCTAGACTTAGCAGATTCTGACTCTGGTCAATTATATGCCTAAAAAGAGAGAAACATGACTTGACAAAGTATTACTCTAAATTAGACTCCAAAGAAAAGAAAGAAGCATAAGACTTGATAGACTCGAACTCAGACTCAGGATTGATTGGACTCAACTTGATTGATGGACTCGAACAAGGGCACGTCAGTTAGGCTAATGTTCCCCTCAAAGTGCTTAGTCACTGGGTAGGTTCGCTTTTAAATTTGAGGGAATTGATAATGTCCCTAAGGTTGATAGGCACATTGGGTACGGGTTCTGGAGGGAGGATATCTCCATTATCAATGAGATCTTGGATTCGATGCTTTAAGATCTTGCACATATCAGTTTCATGCCCAACTCTTTGGTGGTACTTGCAGTACTCATTAGACTTGTAGTTTCTAGATGGATGGCTAGGGGGTGCTTTCGGCTCCAGAGGCCTAACCATGTCGACTTTAAGGGCCATCTTGTAAACTGTGCTCAAGGGAATACCTAAATCAGTGAACTTCCTTCTCTCTGATTTATAGGGTTGTTGGTTGATGATAGTAGCTACCTCTCTACCTTTCTGTTTGGTGGAGATAATAGAAGTGGAAGCACAAGGATTATTATTCTTGCATCTTTTTCCAACTGTGTGAGCTTGTTGGAGCACAGTGGTGTTGTACTTCAAGAGTAGTCTGATGGGCCTTTTGATGTTTGGCTGGGTAGAGGTCCCCGTTCCTTAAAATGAATTCAATGAAGGAGAAAGGTCAAATTTGGTGTTTGGTGTCATGAAACTTTGGGGAGCTCCTCCATTATTGGTCAGATTAATAACAGGGGTTGGATTGGCATGAGTGCTTGGGATTAGTTGTGTGAAATTTTTGGATACTTCTTTATCATGGATCAGTCTAAAGGTAGGATTTGATATGGATGCAGCATTAGGACCAAATATGGTGTTGGTCGAGAAAGGGGAGGTGTCGGGCCGATTGATCATGGGAGGAGTTATGGTGCTGGTATGATCAAGATGGGTTGCGGCAGAACTTGAATTAAGGCTAATGATAGGAGTTGATACGGTTGCAGCAGTGGGACCAAATGTGTATTGGTCGAGAAATGGGAGGTGTCGGGCCGATTGATCATGGTCGGAGTTATGGTGTTGGTCCGATTAAGATGGGCTGCAGCGAAACTTGAATTAAATGGATTTGACTTGGTTTGATTAGAAAAATAGGGGGATGTGATGCTGATCAGATTAGCACGAGGCGCGGTCAAAGGATTTGAAGCCACTAGTTTCAACTTGATTTGGTTCAGGGTCTGCTTTTGAGAGCTCAGGGCTTTAGTGAGATGGGCCAATGCTTTGTTGAAGCTGGTTTGTTGAGCAGTCAGAGCTCGGTTGAAATTGGTTTGTTGGGCAGCTAAAACCTTGCTGAAATTGGCTTGTTGAGTATTGAGGGCAAAGTTGAGGTTGGCTTGAAAATTCTCCTCTTGCTTTTTGAGGAGGTTGGTATCTATGTTGATTAGGTTGGCCATCGGTACCTTTCAAAAGAAAAGGAAAAGGGAGGGTAAGAATTTACACTAGAAAAAGGATATGCAAATGCAATGGTATATCAGGAAAGGATTCCCTTCACCGAATTTATTGTTTGAGTGGGGTTTTTTTGGGTAACGGATCACCGATTTTGATTTATAGGATAATAAGACTTGGTTCAAGGCATAACCGAGACTCGATGTTTGTATGCATGGTTATGTCGTGATGCATGCCGAAAAAGGTTTCATGGTTTACATGCACAAGGTCTTGATTATTATAGTTCACGGAACCTAAGGTCAAAGGCTAAGGCTATTATATGCATAAGGGTGAAAGGTGGCATAGTTTAGGGTCTCCGTCCCACTAAAGCATCGATATACCTAACCACATGTGAGTCAAAGAGACTTGCGTGGGTCCAATAGTACGGATTGCTTGTTACACCACTGAAATGATCGGGGATTCATTATGGGGTGGAATACTTTCGCTATCTCCCAACATACTCAAAGAGAATTGCCGAGCCAATGCTACTTGCCATCCAAAAGTTTTTCTAAATCTAGAGCTAGGCAAGGAGCCTTTATTATGCAAAGTGATGCATGAAAGTCGAGTTAAGTTTAAATGCCAAATAGAGATTATTTTTGAAAAAATTTAACCAAATAGTAATCCTTTTATTTGCTTTCCTTTTATTGAAAAAGTGTGGCAACTAGTCCCCAGTGGAGTCGCCAACTGTGAGGCCTCGCCTGAACGCCCCTCCCCTCGCTCGGAGAAATTTCCTTAAGGAAAGGCTAAGCGATTTTTAAGGGAGGTTAAGGAACGGGTGTTGGTACTCACGATTGGAAGCGGCTATCCCCTTAGAAAATTGATTTTTGATTTTTGAAAAGGATTCGGGAGTCGCCACCCTAATTTTATTTTAAATGGAAAAATTAAGGAAAAAACCCAATTTGACTCCAATTTTATTAATCTTTTGATTAATTTACCCAAGGATAGAATCACTAATATTCGAACCAAGTTTGGACTCGGGGATTAGGTTTTTAGTTTTGAATAATCTTGATTTGGCATTTAAATTTGATTTGACTTTTTGAAAAATGATTTCATGGATGATGAATATTGATGACAATTTATAATGCATGAGCATGTCATATTTATGAGACAGATGAAAAAATAAAGAGCAAGTATTTAAAGAGCGAGTATTTAAACATCCACAAGTAAAGGAGAGTATTTCCTCTAACTCTTATAGGTATTAGGGAAATCACAAAATCGCTCATTTACTCCAAAAAATAATTAACTAAATTAATTACAATTTAAATGGAAAAGCATAAATTTACATGGAAATGAATGGGGGAGGGAGTTGGTTGTGATTTGGATTTGAAACTTGGATTTAGATTCCAAGCTTGCCTACGTACCACATTGAATGGGGATCAAAACCCGCGTAATTCGTTCCATTATGAGGTGGAAGGGGATTTAAAAATCGGTCATATTTGATTAGTTTGATTTGGTTTGAGGTTTGATTGAGGGTAAGAGATTATACTTTCTTTTTGGTTGGTTTGAGTAGTGGGAGAGTGATTTTACCGGAGCGGAGTTCCGTTTCGGAAAACATAATGATTTTGAAAAAGAGATTTGATTACTCAAACTTTAATTAATTAAAAAGATTAATTAATTAAAAGGATTAATTAACCACTTGAGTGAAAATTTAATTAAAAAAAAGAGGATTAATTAATTAATTAAAATTAATTTTTAATTAATTAATTGAAAATGGGTGAAAATTTTAAAAAAAGATTAATTAATTAATTAAAATTAATTTTTAATTAATTAATTAATTGAGAGTTGGTGAAAATTTTAAAAAAAGATTAATTAATTAATTAATTGAGAGTTGGTGAGAACTTTTAAAAAAAAAGATTAATTAGTTAATTAAAATTAATTTTTAATTAACTAATTAATTAATTAGAGAGAGAGAGAGAGAGAAAGCAATTGAAAAATTTACAAAGACTTTGAGGTGTCTTTTGAAGTGAAATGGGGTAGGCTATTTATAGGGAAAATGGGAGTGGAAAAAAGACCAAAAAGAGTACAAAAAAACAGAAAAAGGAGGGGCAATTTTGAAATTGCGCAAAAAGTGATGTAGCCGCAATATAGAGCTGCGGAGCCGCGTACAGTTTGCGCGGCTCCGCATGGCTGCCACGCGGACGCCGCGTGGACTACACGCGGCTCCACGCAGACGCCGCATGGACGACACGCGACTCCGCGAGGGTACACGCGGACGCCACGTGTTTCTACGCGGCTCCGCGTGGCTCTGGGCTCCGGCTCGGCTTTTGGGGCTTCTTCAAGTCAATTTTCGAAAGTTCCAAGTCAATTTCTAGGGTATTCTGAAATCTGAAAAATTACCTGTCAGTGTCGTTGGATCCAAAATTAATTATCGGACATTTTGGCAGTCAATTTAGAGGAAAATTGGGTCATTTTCTGGAAAAGGCTGTCTGGTACAGAAAGTCTGATCGGGGTCGAAAAAGTAATATCAGTATGTGTTGAAAAGAAATAAATCGTTTACCTTTCGGGGGCGCTGCCCCCTTGACCCCTGCCCGCTAACCGGCTAGCGGGACCGCCGTACCGGCTCTGCGTAGCGCACGAAATTTAGCAGGTGTCAAGGTACTGCAGCATTTTGGGGGTGCAAAATTGAGGGTTCACACTATTAAACTTCAAAATGTAGAAGACTCTTACTCGAGGGGAAGTATGAAGAGACTCATACTCACGGGAAAGACTGATAGAGAGTTGCAGTCAAAATGAAGCCCTCCATATTGTCGTAAGGGGGAGATTTATTAGTAGGTGTGGGTCCCTCCAATATGGAGGGCCCACAAGCCTAATAAAATTAAAATAGTTGTTGAAGAAAAAAAAAAAAAAAGGGTCAGCACCGAATTGAGAAGCAAAGTTCAACTTTGCTTGCTGTATGAATCTGACCTTGAGCAAGCAAATTTGAACTTTGCTTGTTGCATGAATTTTGCTTATAGAAGGCAAATTTATGCAATAAGAAAAATACGAAAAAATCACAATTGGAGAGAGTTGTGTATGTGAGTAAGTGAAAAGAGGTAAGACTTTTTTTTAGTGAGAGAGTTTTGATAATTTTTATCCATCCAAAAATTATCTTACATTTCTTTATTCTTTATTCACTGTGAGAAATGGTGTATTGGGTTATTGGGTGTTGTGTGAAAGAGAGTTTACAATTTTCTCCGTCCAAAAATTGTACTGTGTAACTATAAGAGTTATAGTGAATTATCCCTTGTGGATTGTGAATGTAGGTTTATTGAGAAACCGAACCACGTAAAATTCTTATTGTTTTTGCTGTGAATTATTAATTAATTTCTGCTTCCACTGTGTGTGTGAAATATCCTATAAAATTTTTCAACAACTACATCTATATAAGAGGACTTAGGGAATACTCTCATTCATCACAAGATATCAGATAATATCTATTCTTTCATAAATGGGTGGGAGAGACTCAAAACTCAATGGTAGTTTTGTTTTAAGGTTATAGTTAGTGATCCATAGATCAAACAATATGTTTTTTAATCAAGGATGATTGAGTGAGGTTCAAGGGTGATTTTTGGGGAGAGGAAATCCATGAGAGATTGTCTTCTTGTAACGTTTTTTTATTGTTATAGTAAAAATCTACACCAGCAAGTGGATGTAACTCAAATTTGAATGAACCACTATAAAATTTAAGGGTTTGTACACAAATACCCCAAAAAGATAAAATATTTTCATACATGTCTTCTTTTATTATTTTTTTTTTCAAAAATACACTTATTAAATTTTCTATTTCAAAAATGCTTCATTTTTAAAGGTATATCAAAGGTATATCAAAAGTATATCAAAGGTATATCACAAGAATATCATAAGTATATAAAAAAAAATGGGTATTTTTAAAAACTAGAAAAAATAAAAGGGTATTTTTGAAGAAAAAAAATAAAAAAGAGGTGTTTGGTGTCATTTTCTCTAAAATTTATATGTGTTTTTATTTATTTCTTATTCCTTATATGGTTTATTTCTTAACAATATTATTGGCTAAATACAAAGATTTTGGTAAAGTTATTGTAGAAAGAGATGATAGGAATGTTATTATGGTTGTTAAGGGTTCTTCACCTGCATCACTATCTATACAAGGGATTATATTAGATACCTCTTGCTTAGCTACTGTTCTAACTGATGTTATTTTTAAAGTGATAGGAATTGAAATTGACATTTTTTATGAAAAATATATCATCTATTATAAGATATAACCCGAAAGAAAGACAAAAATAAATTTATAATTAGGTTATATTACTTCCCATTTTTTCATTTGTATTTAACTTCTAAAACTCAATCTATTTTCATAAAAAAAAAAAACTCAAATAAATAAATTTTTTTTATATAATATATAATTTTTTTTATCTCATAATTCTAAAAATTAAGATTTGTTGATATAATAAATAAATAATGATAAACAAAATAAATATTTTTGTTATCTATTGAAATATTTTCTCACTCATTCATATATTTATATATACTGTAAAATATTATATTATTCATTTTTTTTCAACGAAAATGATATATATCATTAAAATTAAGGATAATACATATCTAACCTAATAAGAGATTCAAGTTCGCTAGGAAAAATACAAAACCAGCCAGGATTGATACCTAGATCCTTCACCTATAATGCATTTTTTTTGGCATTTTACTCTAAATTAATAAATTTTGATGCAGTTATAAGTAAGAAGAATGATGATGGGAGTCCTGCTGTTATTGCTCGCAATGGTGTAACTATGAATTTTAGTAACTCCAAGTTAGATTATAAATATACTCTTATAATCACAAATTAAAAAGACTAATTATGCATATAAGTAAAACTAATTTTATTGAAGTTGAGCTCTTCAATTCTTCAAACAATAAAATTCATTTATTATCGAATCTGAATCGATAGTTTTTGAAATTTCCCTTTCGATATAAACTGTAATAATCTGAATTTTTATTTATTTTAAAAAATCTTATTTTCGTACAGAAATATAATTATTTAATTGCACTTGTTATAATTGTATTTAATAGAAATTTGAATTATTATCATTATTTTAAAATATATTATTTAATTATATTTTTATTATATTTATATTTAAGTAATGAAAAATTTTATATATCAATATTTCATAAAATAAAAATATTTTATGAAATTAATAAATTATGTTTTGATTTATTATAGTTTATTTATTAAAAGATTAATTGCAAAATTTAAGAAATTATTGATTTTAATTTTGGTTGTTTAAGTTTAAAGTTGTTATTATTATTATTATTATTAAAAAAAATTTACTTAAGTGTGTCTTGCTTCTGATTAGTCTAGAGAGGACCAATCAGAGAGAGAGAGAGAGAGAGAGAGAGAGAGAGAGGATCTGTGTGACGATCTGCCCATCTCCTGTCAGCGATGATCAACACCGTCACCATAGTTGCCTTGCCCACCACCTGACGAACCCAATGCCACCGATCTGGTCAAGAGCCGTCACCAGACAACGGAGAACACGCCACTTGATTTGGTATGGAAGTCCACTGCCGACCAAACCTTCCAGCTGTGATTCCAGCCACGATTTGGAGTGTTCTTGGTACCGTTTGAAAGCTTATGATCCTAAGAGCATTTTGGTACCCACCTCAACTAGTGGGGATGCTGGTAGCCGCTGGAATCGAAGAGAGAAATTTTCGGCCTCCATGACTTTCAAGGCAATTTCCGGCGAATTCAAGGAGAGTGAAGCTACACCGTTGGTAGTTATAGAATCAACGGCTCATGATCTACAAAATGGTGTGAATGGTGGCCCCGTCCTCCACCATCAGTGCCGACACGTTATCGGCCAGTCACCAGCGAGTGGACCCCATGCACCACCGATGACCATAAGTTTTAATGGGCCAGATTTCGTGCGTACATAGCGATTCCGAAGTTAGTTTGCGAGAATTTGACTCCGGTAAGTCTAGAACACTATGTCATTGATTTATTTCGGTGTTTTAAATGCTCGAAAAATGAGTACATTGCTTGTAAATATATGTTTTTAGGTTTAAATTAATAATTTGAATTGATTATGGGATTATATGAATTTATTTGTGTTGAATTTGTATTATTCATAATTTTCTTTTAATTATATGGTTAATCGTTAATAAGTGAGATTAATTAATATAATTATGAAATTTATTTTTATTAATTGGAAATAAATTAATTGGATGATATTAAAATTAAGTTGGTCTAAGTATAAATTATTATGAAATTGTATATTATAAATGAACTTCTTTTATGTATATATTATGAATGAAATTAATGTTATTTGAAAATCTTATATAGTTCTATAAATAGTAACTTTATGAATATAAGTTAATTCAAGTTATAATTAATTTTATAATGAATTAAAATGTTTTATAATTTTAAGTTAATTTTATTGAAAATTTGAATTTATCATAGTTCTGTAAAATATTATAAAAGTTTGAAATAAAAAATTAAATTATATTTTTAAAATAAATTATTTTTAAACAACGTTTTAAATAGTTAAGAAATATATTTAAATTGTTGAGAAGAAAGTTATGTTTTAAGTATATAAATAATTTTCTTGTATATGTATATATGCTTGAGTTGATGAAATAAGTTTGACTTTGATGATGAATTGAAATTATTGTGATGATGGTTGAATTGGAGACCCATGAGGGGTCATTGAGCTGTGATTGATTATTGTGTGCCTTGATGGCAAATTTAGAAGTGTGTGTTTTTTTTTTGTTTCAGTGGGGTTAAGTCTTAGTTATAGGGAAAACTCTGCTGAAATTTCGGCAGAATCTTTAGAGTTGTTTGAGTATATCGTATTTGAGTGGTCAGTATTTTGATAATCTTCCTGTAATACAATACTGGCGTTTCAAGTATATTTTCAGTTTTCAGATGTCGCACTCCAAAGAGAACTAGTTGGATTTTCGTCACGTTTGTAAGTTATATAGTTTAATATAACATTCCATTTCCTCTAATTATTTAATATTACATTTGCATACATACATTGATTGTTTGTACACTATATATATATGTATAATTATGCATTATGAATATAAGTTAAGTATTATGGCATACGTATGTGATTATTTTGTTATATTTATACTGCATATTACTTGTGTTTGTTTAGATTGGATTAGGATGACATAGGACCGTACATAATTTTGATTATGATTATGATATGATGATTATGATTTGAGGAGCTATGACTGGTGTATGACGATTGCAAGCTTGCTCATCGCTTAGCGCTTCTACCAGTAGGGTCAGCATTGCAAGGGTTATGCCAGGGACTGTTGCGGCCCTATGATTGAATGTTAAGAGACAATTTTGGATTAAGAGAGCCATATAGGGGGTTGTCTCCCCACTTTGAGGTTAGTGTGATTCCTATCAACTAATTCATGTCCTTGGTTGATTATGAGATTATTTATCTGGATGACATTATGCATTCATATTTTCGACATTCGAATGGTATGTTATATTGATAACTATATAGCTTATTGAGTCGAATGCTCATTCCTGTTCAATATTTTTCTCAGGTTGCAGGTTGAGCTTGAGAAGTAATTTTTAGTCGAGTATTTTTGTCTTCCATTATTCGACAGTGTATTGTATTTTAATACTCAGTTATATAATTAATTTTAAATTGTTATGTATTATAAACTTTAGAACTCCACATTGTTATTCTCATTTTCTAAAATTCTGTGTTATTAGTTCAATTGTTTAAGTTGTTGTTTGGAGAATAGCTAAACTTCCTCATTATGGATGTTGTGATGTTCTATTAAGCATGAACCGGATGTGGATGATAACGATATGATTAATGTTTAGCCCTGAGTGGTTTTGATTTGATGTTTAGCATAGGTTCTGTTTGACAGGTGGGCCCATAGCCCCAGTTTTGTGACAGTTACAACTGTCACATTGATTATTTTGTCGTATATCGAGTTATCAGGCTTACTACGGGTTCTGAAAGTCTTTTGCTTTCTCTTTCCCTAGTGTCGATCACATGCCTTCAGATTCGGGTTGTGACATAAACCACCATTGAATCATTAAAAACTCATATTTCATCTTATTACATAAAGCAGATTTGATGTGCTTCATAGCTTAAAGAACAAAAAAATAGTTTTTCTTGTTTTTTTTTTTTTTTTATTATTTTCCATTAGCACTACATGAAAATTATTAAAATCAAAATTAAACACAAATAAACTAAAACTAGACAATTATGAAATCAATCAATTATCCCTCACACTCATCCCCCACCAACATTAATTTGGATCAATGTGTCGGGATCTACCAATTGTACATACATTTCTCCTTCATTTCATCAAACCAAATAAATCTAGAGTAAAAAATAAAGTTCATAAAATTAATAAAAGGGATAAAATAATACCTGGTAATTTGAATGAGATTTCTTTAAGAAGTTACTTCGAGAAACCAATAACCTGATAACTTGAGTGAGATTTCTTTAAGTGTAATTCTTCTAACGATAACTATGGCCTTCCATCCTCAACATGATCATCAACCACAAAACTGGTTCCGAGCTACAACATATATATATATATATATATATATATATATATATATATATATATATATATATATATATATAT
>CATKHJ010214006.1:0-14207 GCA_949750685.1 Vernicia montana | reverse complement strand
ATTAAGAAGTTCAAATAATAAAAATTAAAATGTGAGATTTGCAATAAAACAAACCTTTTATTGCAATTATAAAAAAATAAAGCTACATTAATAATAAAAAAAACAAACACACATATGATTAGTCAATTAAAAATAATTAATTTAAAATTTATATGATGATTCTATATAATTTTTTTATGTATATAAATTACATATTCTATTTAAAAGAAGAAAAATATAACATTTTAAACTTTTTAAAAATAATGTTTATATTAAATTATCTATAATGGTTAATTTAATTAATAATTAATTGTGTTTAGACACGCACTCGTTAACATATTCTTATCAATAGGTTTATATGTTGTGTGTTAATTTTTTTTTTGAAGGTTATGAAATATTTTATTTTATTTTTTGTATGTGACTTTAAAAAAAAGTCGGCTGAAATCTTGAGGGGAAGTGAAAGAGAATTGTGGAGATTTTTTATTCATAACATACATAAAAAGTCAATAAAAGTATACAAAAGTCTATTATTTATAAAAATCAATAACTTTTTGAATACCTGTTAACTTTTATAGACTTTATAAAAGTTGCAATTGAATACCCCCTGATTTCTATAGACTTTTTTAAAGTCTTTAAAAGTTATTATTGAATACCTCTTGACTTTTATAGAGTTTTTAAAAGTTATTATTGAATACCTCCTGACTTTTTAAGTCCATAAAAGTCTTTAATTCTCCTAATTCAATACACCCATGTAAATGCTTAGATTTATATTATATACTAAATTAACGAGTGATAAGATATTTTAGTTAATATAACTCTTTTATCTTTTTTTAGTAAAAAGATATATATATATATATATATATATATATATATATATATATATATATATATATATATATATATATATAACCTTAATTCATTGGATTGATGTATATATTCAGTGTAGATAAGATTTAGTAGAAAAAAATTATACGTATGCAAAGATAAAAAAAAATTAAAAAAAAGGAAATACCCTATATTTCTAAAATAATTAATATGCTTTACATATTAAATACTATGATGTGTTAAACATTAAATATATGCATAATTTGGAAGTGGGTCTCTTACAAATGTTGATTGATTGGTCCCAATGTTATTGATTCCTTCTCTCTCACTTTCTTTCCTTTTTTTATTTATTATTTTTTTTTCTTTAAAAGTTTGCCAATTGAGAAAAGTAATCCATTAGGGACATTTTGAGAGAGACATACTAAGTTACAATTGAATATTATTGTAGCAATGAATGAGAGATGTGACTAAAACAAATGCAATTTGTACAAGTGAAAGAGTGTTGCTTCTTGTTGAATCGCCAGTAGCCAAACTTGCTAGCCATGAACTTGCCAATTCTGCCTCTTGTACTGCTGCTCCGGCCGCCTCTGAAGACCCTCCTTCATCTGTCCCCGTTGTTTTCGGAGATGAATCTCTTGCCGATTTTAGACTGCACGCACAATATATTTCAATCCAAAATCAAATACAATTATGTGATAAACAATTCATTTAAAATACTTATCTCATAATGTAATTAAGAAGTTAAAAATAAATTTGTTCATCATATCACTTTAATCGATTAAACATTTACTAATTGAGCATTCAACAATTAATTATCTATCTCATAATGTAATAAATCGAAATTTTTTACTATCAAATCAACTTATCTAGTCTATTATGATTATATTGTGAATTTAAATATTTTCATTTCTTTCTCAGTTTAGCTATCATTTTCTAATTTTAACATTAGGGTTCTGTTTGTTATTTTTCCGCATTTTCTGATGTTTGAAACATTTTGAAAAATTAGTCAACGAAAAATAGTTTTCTGATCAATGAAAAATTAAGTCATTTTTTAAAAAAATGACTTCATTTTCTCAAAATGAGAAGTTATTTTTCAAATTTTGACAAACTCATTATAATAAAAGAAAAATATATAAATACAAATTTATTAATTTACTGATCAATGATACTTACTATCAGAAATCACCAATGATCATTATCGGTCTCCGGCGATTACCAAATTTATTATTTTTATATATTTTTTCTCATATTTAACAATAAAATTTTTATATAAATTTTTTTTTAAAAATATGAAATTCTTATAAATTTAAATATATTTATAATCTTATAAATTAAAATTTTTAATATTGCAGCCAAACAACAGAAAATTAATTCTTTAAAAAATATTTTTTCAGAAAATTTTTTTTTAGAAAATATTTTTCAAAAATAAGTTATTTTTCGCAAAACAAACTGAACTTAAAAGAAAATTCAATATCGGTAAAAATAAAATTTTGACGTAAGTCTTAAAGTAACTGTTTAGATATAATTAGATGGACAATAAATCACTAAATTAATTTTTTTATGAGATTAAATTGTAATTTTTTTTTAACTCGTAACAAATATACCAATTAATTATAAGAAGAAAAAAATTACTATTAGCATGAATTAACTTTTTACCTTGGCAAATTAGGGCAAAATGTGATTGTATAATCAGCACCAGTACAGGTAAAAGTACTAGAAGCATCATCAAAGGCATAACTATAAGATTTTGGACACGCGCTTTTAAACATCTCTGAATACGTGGATGGTTTACAAGTCGACGGTGAATTATATGCGCCGCTACAACAGTACTCCGGATTTCCAAACGCTTCACAAGCGCTTCGGCAAGCTGCGCCGCCTTCAACTCTAAGTTCATTCGGACACTTCCTATTAAGATCCGTCACGCATCCCGTCGACTCGCAATGACCGGAGCCTCCATTTACTTCGACTAACATCGCTAAATTATAGCCATCGACGAGGCTAACGTCGTAGAAATCTTGTGAACCGGAGCCGAGTGTGAATTCAGCTAAGGTGGCCGGCGGCGTAGCACTATTACCATTGCATTCGAGTTGGCTGGAACCACAGTCGGCGGTGGCGCAAGAACCATGACCGGAATTGTCGAAATTGCAGCCAGTTCGGCCCCAGAAACGACCGGACCAACCGGTCGGAGCTTGAAAAGAGCGAGAGCTGCCTTTGGTAAGTTCAAAGCCAGTTGTGTCTAATTTTGGACTGCCTAAAATTCCAGGCCATACTGTGTAATCGCATTTGTTAACAAGTGTGAATGTAGCACTTGAAGCACCTGAAAAATTTTAAGTATATATAGAAATTAATTTAATTTAATTTTAAATTTCAACTAATTTTAGTTATTAATAATTACAAAATTGAAAATTATTAGCCTAAATATTTGCAAAATCATAGAATTAATTAATAAGAAAACTCACCTTTAAAAATGGAGAGAACAGTAAAGCTTAGCAATATAGTGCAAGAATAGGAGAATGAACCCATCTTCAAGAACTCTGTTCTGGTTAGTGCAAGAACAAGAAAATACTACTTTTTCAAGACTGTTTTTGTTAGTGCAAGAATTGGTTTATTTTTCAAGACTGTTTTTATTTTGTATACTTAGTGAAACAGAGAATGGTATTGGTGATACATTTCTTGATATTGTGTAAAGAAAAAGAGATTATCAAAGAAAGAGGAAGGAGAAGAATAAGGATAGATAGCAAGAAATGAGCACCCATAAAATTTAGCAGGAAAATTTTCAAGATAACTCTCCACTCTCTCTTTCTTTGTCTATCTCTTTCTATCTATCTTTTTCTGAAAGAGGGAGTGGATGGAAGGAGGCTAGGTAAGTGAGAGGTGGTGGAGAATCTCAACCATCAGCTTTACAACTCCTCTATTTATAAAGAAAAACTTAATATTATTATTAATTGATTATTAATAACCAAAAGAAAGAACAAACAGAGGACACATACAAAAAACAGAGCACCCACCCCACTCCACAGTTTTTTTTTTTTTTGGCCAAATCCCACTCCAGTTAGTGTGAGCGTGAGTGTATGAATGTATATGAATAAGGGTCCCTCACGTGACACATACCCAATCAATTCTGGCATTTAGGAAATCACCAGGAAAATCAGCTCTCTCCCTTCTGGGAAAGATTTTTCTTTTTTTCCTTTTCCTTTTTCAATGATATTATGCTAAAAAATTCATGTGAAAATCCCCCTTTAATGAATTTTCATGTACCAAAAACAAGTGTTTCTCTGGTAACACGAGAGTTCAAAAGTTTAAATTTTTACAATTTGTTAAGAGTAATTTTATATTCATTGGGAATGAATAATATAAATGGTTAATATATAGTGAAAGTCTATCACTTAATTGACTAGTACTAGTCATTCTAAATATAATAGTATCCAATATACCAATATATAATGTGTGTATTTATATTCTTAGCACTCTCCTATATTTGTTTTCCTTCCATTCATAAAAATTAATATGCATAGGTGATAGACTCTCACCATATATTAACCATTTATATTATTCATTCTCAATCAATGTGAGATTACTCTTAACACAATTTCAATCATCTTTATTGAATTTCAGATGTATCAAAATAAAAATTTTTAGCTACTCATAATTTAATTATCTTTATATACACTAAACTAATTACTGATTGATATTTTAAAATTTTATTATACATATATTCATTATTTTACTAAGTATAAAGACGTTAATATTTTCGTTACATCCATACATTAGAAAAATTCTTACCTACACCGAATGTATACATCAATTTAATGATATAAGAATATATGGAGTAAAAAAGGGTATCAATATCTTTTCATTTGGTAAAACATAGACAAAAAAATCATATTAGCTAAAATATCTCATCACTTATTGATATGGTGTATGAGATAAGTCTATGCACCCAGTATATATAAGAATTTTTCCATATGTAATTTTCATATTAGATTTAGTATATACACCAAGATGTAGTTAGGTCTTTCCGATATCAAAAAATGAAAATATGCTACAAAATTTTTGTGAAAATCATTATTTTTTTTCTTCATCTTGTTCCATTCAATAACTCTTTATTTTCCAACAGATAATTGAAAGATTTGGCCTATTAAATTCAATGATTTTGGTGGTTATTGAATTAGGCATTTGAAGGATCAAAGACATCTTAATTTTCTAACATAATTAAAAATTGAAAATTTCATTTTAATTGTGTTGATTAAACATTTCAAACTGATAATTAAGAGTTGAAATATAAAAGATTAATTTTCAAACAAAAAAAATCAATTGAACTATAATATTATTTTATCTTTCAATTTAATTATTTTTATAGAAAATATGAGTTGAGTTCAATTTTACTTTTTCATGAATTTTAATTAAAAAAAGTAAAATAATAGAATCAAATTATATTATATTATTTATGTGAATAATAACTTTATATACCAAAAAAATATATATATGTTACATAATTTTATATATTTTGTATTTTTGATCATTTCAATTTTTTTAATTTTTTATTATTATTTTTCTTCAAAAAGATTTCAAACAAAATTCAATTTGATTTCTCATTAAAAATTTCAATTATTTTGATTTTCTTCAATTTCACATTGAATAGAAAAAGATTGAGGCTCATACCTAAGTAATCATTTTAAGCTTTGTCATTATTTTATTATTTATTCCTCATTATATTGTTAAGAAATGTTTGTCATGTATATATTAATATAATAATTTTAATATTATTTTTCGTAAAATCTTGTCCGGTTGTAAACAAACTCTTGTTACTCGGCTGCCAGGTTTTTTCCTTATTAAACGACATCGTTTTTTACTTGACCGACCTCGGATGAACAGAAAAAAAAAAAATGTACTGGATATTATTTTGGCATGAGATATTCATTTGCCGTCTTTTTGTGCTGAATAAATTAATTATTATTCGATTGGACAAATATATATCTTTCATTATTTTTAAATATTGCAAGAGGAGATTCCAGCTTGAATATTTTATTAAGTCATTTACGCACTACACTAAATCTACAAGTGCAAAAAATTTTCTTTTATAATTTATATTAGAATTTAAGAAAATATATAATATTAATTTACAAGTGATACAAATGAGTCTTTGATTTCAATAATTTTTTATTTTTTTTTTAAATTATGTGATTTTAATTTTGAATTTCAATCAAAACTTAATTTATTTAAAAAATAAATTAATTTAAAGGTAGTAAATTTTGATCCAATGTTTAAAACCAACCTGAATCCTTTTTTGTATTTTTTACTAAGGGATCTAGAAGCAACGGCGGAGCTAGAATTTCAAAAGAAGGTAGCCAAAATAAAATTTTAAAGTTGAGAGATTAAAATAAAAAATTTTAAAAGTTGGTGATACAAAATGAAAAAAAAAATCTAAAATTATGGGGCTAAATTAAAAAATATCTAAAATATATAAGTAAAATTTTAAAAATTATGGGGCCAAATTAAAAAATGTCTATTTTAACTATCTTTCCAAATATAATAAATATATAAAAAGTGACACTTTCTCTTGTAAGTTTTGCCTATTTCAATTGGTAAATTTTTTAAAATAAATGAAAATTAGTTGTAAAAATGAAATAAATTATTTTATAATAATTTTTAAAATAAAAATAATGATTTAAATTTAAATAAAAATTTATTTTTGCCGTAAATTATAGTAAATTGGTAGATAAATTTTAATTTATATATCTTTTATTTCTTTTGATTAAGAATTTATCTTTTTTTATATTTAAAAAATTACAAAAGAAAGTAATGTACATTTAATTTCAGGCTCTGAGACAATGTGCTTATATATATGTATATATATATATTTTCCCTTTAGGCAACAAAAACAAGGGCTTAATTATGGTTATAGCACTATAAAAATTCATTCATGAATTACCTTATATCACTACATATATCTATTTTTGACTGAATTTTTTATTAAACATATGTGAATTATTTATGTGGTTAATTTGCTTAAAAATGAAAACCGCATTAATTATGGCTAATTAACCTTATAACCTTATTATAGATTTAGGGACTTTATAATGATTAGATATGCATATTGTTAATTAACATCCTAAATTCCTAGTTTACTTCTATTTTTTTTTTTTTTTCTCTTTTGCCATTTAAAATCCATTGGTTAATTTTTGCTCTTAATTTGTGCAAAGTTAAGCTTCATTTTAATCATTCTTTTGATTCTATTTTTTTTTTTACTAAATTTATCTCCAAATTAATAAGTTAAATTAATAAAATTTTATGCTCTCTTTAGCATACTTGTTTTTTTTTTTTTTTTTTTTTAAATTTTTAGAATTTTATATATGGTTCAATTTTTAGCAGGATGAATATCATTCATTTTAGTTATTAATTAAAGTTAGAATTAAAAAATTAAATTGCAATTAATTGTTAACAATATTATTTTAAGGAACAAAAAAAGAAATTAAAGTTTTGCAATTGTAATAGAAAGGTAATATTGTTCGTAATGATACAATTTTTTCAAATTTTGATTATTTTTCCTCAAAGATGAAGAGTTGTGTACTTCAATTCAATTAAAGAAAAAAATTGATTTTTAATTATTATTTTATATTAATTTATAGAATTTAAAATTAACTCATTATAATTTAAAATAATTTCTAAAAAATATTCCATTGATTCTCTTTTTCATAATCAAACACATTTATTATAATCATTAATGATATGCATTAAATATGATGTCATTTAATGTTATCATTAAACTCAATCCAATAATGGCTTACTCATAAAAAAAAATTACAAAAGTTTGTCTTTTCAATTTTGTCCAAAACTTTTAATTTTATCAATTTTATCCTAATTTTTTAATTTAGTTGTAATTATATCTAAGTGAAATAAATTAGTCAAAATTGAAATAAAAAATATATTATATTTATGATTGAAATAAACTAAAATTTTCTTTTATTTTCTTTTACCTCTCCATCCAGCTTTCAACACTTTTTCCTTTATCTCTCAATAGCAATGTTTTTAAAATTAGACCGAAGGTTGAACCGGTCTTTTTATCTGTTCGCGATCCGACCGGTCCAACTTAATCGATATGTCCCTTTTCTTTTCTTTTCTTTTTTAAATTTTTAAATTTTTTTTAAACTTTATTAAGCTCAAAATGGCGTAGTTTTAGGTAAATTTCGGTTTGACCGGTTCAACGATTTTTCCGGTTCTAACCAATTTTTTTTCAGTTTTCAATTTGTCATATTTTTTGTAATTTAAAAATTAGACCAGTGACCAATTCTCGGTTTAACAGATCAGATATGATTTTAACAACACTGCTCACTAGCATTGATTTATATTTCATAAAGTTATGAATTAATTATTATTATTATATTAGATTAATTTTTGGGACTAAAAGAAAAAAAGAAAAATATGAATTTTATCTTTTAGTTTCGAGGTGAGAATTATGGTAAAGAAGAAAAAGAGATAAATTTCTTAAATTGAAAGGGATAGAGAGAGAGAGAGAGAGAGAGAGAGAGAGAGAGAGAGAGAGAGAGAGAGAGAGAGAGAGAGAGAGAGAGAGAGAAATGACAGGAGAGAAAATAATTTTTTTTTTTTGTAGTGAAAACTAAGGTGTAAAAAGAAAAAAAAAACTTATTAATATAATTATTTTATTTTAGTTATAAATATAATATATTTTTTCTTTCAAAAAAAATATAATATATTTTTTTAATTTTAATTTTGATTTATTTCTTTCACTTGGACATAATTACAATTAAAATTGTAAATTGAAACAAAATTGACAAAATTAAAAGTTTTGGACAAAAATAAAAAAAATTCTTAAAATTTTTTATTTTTTAAATAATTAGGCCATCCAATAACATATTACCTGTAACCATAGGTTAAGGGTACGGTACTATAGTGGACTAGTGGGACCGTAGCAAGAGCCATTAGTTTAACTTTTTTTTTTTTTGGTTGAAAAAAAAAAGGTTGGTCAGTCTTGTAGTCTTGTATAGTTAAAGGATTCAATGGCGCTGTATATATGGGGAAAAAGGAATAAGAAGATATGGAATTGGCATTGCTTTGAAAGAGGAGGCAAGTCACATGCTATCATATGGTAGGTTCTTGTTTTGTGATCAATAAAGCTCGTCTTCTTTCTTATCCTCTTCTTTTGATTTTTTTTTTTCTTTTCCTGTTTTATCTTTTTCTTTCAACTAATTGTGAGATTTCAATGGCTTTTCTTGTACCAAATCTTTGTATTGTTTTAGTGGGTACCACATGCAGTTGAAATCAGAAAGTGAAAGATTTTTTCTATTTAAACATCCCCTAGTAATTAACTATCAAAATTCATATTATAAAAATAGAATAATATGTAAATATATTTCTAATATTTATTATAAAGTGCATATCGACCCTTTATATTTTTCGAGATACAAATATATACCTCACGTCTTCAAAATCTGTTATTACGCCCTAACTATTAACGTCATCTCTTTATTATTCTCTTCTCTATTTGTGAGGCTCTCAGTCAATCTTACGTGGACTTAAACATTATCCCTCTAATTGTACATGTTCCTATTGCAATAACATATTTTAGTTATGACATATATATAATTTGATATAAGTTTAGTTTATTCCTCTCCTCCATAAAAAAATAAATTCTTACAAATGGATGTGAAATAAAAATCAATATTGCATCTCTAATATAAATTTCATCTTATAAGTCTTTTAAGTTATAAATCATAATTAAATTTTTTTGGCATATATATACATATATATTATTTAAATAAATTTTTAAATAATAAGTATCTGTTCTATTGAAAACTTAATTATTGAGTGCCTATATTCTATCATATGAAAGGTTAGAAATTCAATTTATAAGTCACTTTTTTTTTTTTTTTTTTGCCAAAGCAATTTATAAGTTACTTCACTATATATATAAAGTATATCATTGATTATATTAAATATTTGCATCATAGTATTGTATCTATAATAAAAATCTTAATGACCTTATTTCTTTTAGAAATTCTCAATATATTAACAAAAATATATTTAATTTATTACATATCATAAAAAAGTTCTCTTTCTATACGAATCTTCTAATGTTAAAGTAAATAATCTGCTTTTAACTAGAGACATACAGAAAATATCTATAATACTATAAAGAGAGAACAATCTTCAATACATTAATCAAATGTAGAATTCAAAATGCAAATTTAATATAACCAAAGATAGAAAGGCATGAGAAATGATTAGTTAGTTTATAAGTTAATTAGCCAATGATTTCTAGTCCAGTTCGCTAAGGGTGGGGCCCTGAGACTTCTTAATTCCAAGTTTAAATATATATTTATATAAAAAATATTCAGATTTATTTTCTATTCATATTGGATTGGAAAATCTGTAAGTTTGATACATATTTGTAATAGAAAAATAGATGATAAGTTAATTAGAATTTCTTGGGGCTAACAGCTTCTTTTATAAGCAGTGGTACAGTACTAGTACTCAAATCGAAGAAATAATAGAGAATTTTATTAGGTTTTACTTCTCTAGCAAGTTTGACTATAGGGAGACTTTTGGCTTGTCATTTTACCAAATTTCCAAAGTTATTACAATTCCACAACTTCCTTTGTAAGCTTGTAGAAACAAGATTGGGAACCTAGCTTGTAAGCTTTTCCTTCTTATCTATATGGAATGATTAGGTTCTTGAATTTTTCAATTTTCTAAACATTGAACTTAATTATTAATTGTCTTGTATCATGAATGAATGAGTAAATAAATTTTTAATAAGATAGCATTCTCTTCCTTATCTATATAAACTTATTAATTTTATTGTATTTCAAATAATTAAATGATTATGATTTTAAAAAAAAAGTAATTAAATGATTATAACTTTAATGCATCTGACAAAAAAATCTAAATTATTCTCTAATTTTTTTAGTAATAGAATCTAACTTTTTAGTCCAATTGATTGCGATTGATTTTTTTTTTAATTGGAAATATTTAAAATATTATTGAGTAATTATTAAGAGGGATAAGGTATAAAAACGCCTTTCATATTAGGGCTAAGAGCACATAAGTCCCTCAACTTTTTTTTGAACAAAAATCTTATAAAATAGTTTTTTCGAGCCAAATAAGCCCTTTAGTTGACGGTGAGTTAGTTTAATGCAATTGACTGTTTAGTTTGATGATGTGGCATATTACTATTCAGTTTTATGAATGCCATATCAGATTAAAAATATAATTTTTAATTATAAGGTGGGTTTTTTGCCTCCCAAAGTATAAAACCAGTGTACCCAACTATCTATTACAAACAAAACACAAAATCTCAAATTCTCTTCTTAGACTTTCTACTCCGAAGCTGCTAACAAATTACAAACACGATCCCTTCTATATATGAATATAGATTTCTTAAAGAGGGTTTGGTAGTGGAAAGCATTGTGTGGGGCTTACATTAGCAAAAGTAAATGAGCATTTGCGAAGCTTGAAAGATTCGATTGTCCAGGTAAAGTTATATTTTGATAATGGTGGGGTTGTATGTGAGTTTTTTCTTGGTATTATTATTGGGTTTCTGTCATTTTCAAATATTTTAGGATTTGATTAATCAAATCGAGAAGTGGTCCTCTATTTAGATGTTTAAATAATTAGGGTTTTGCTTATGTGAGATTATACAATTGATTTGCTTAATAAAACAAATGAATAAAAATTTTAGTTTCACAGTTAGTTATTTTAAAAGTTAGGATTAATTAAATTTTTTTTTTTGTATTTATTTTTTACAGAATGTGTACTAACATAGTGGAGTTGAGGTTTAATTATGATGGTGAATGGAGGTATGCCCCTGATTTGTGTTATATGCATGAAAAAGTTGAAATAGTAGAAAATTTCGACCCTGACTATTTGACCTATATTGATCTAGTGGACAAGTACAAAAATGAATCAGGGGTTTCTAAAGTAAAAAATATATTTGTTCTTGAACTTGGCAAACAATTAAACGATGGCCTTTTTTAGTACATGATGATAATACTATTATGAAGGTAATCAATTTAATTAACAAATATTATTGGGTCAGTGAGATAGACATATATGTGGATCATGACTTGGATGTCCCTATATTCCAACAGCCCAGATTTCTGTTAGAATGGGGAGGTGAGGGTAATTATGGTAATGAGGGTATTGAGGGTAATGAGGGTAATGACTTAAGGGGTGGAAGTGTAGTTGATGGGCCTGGGGAAGGTGGAGGGTTTAATGAGGGTGGTGGGAATGAAACACAATCTGAAGTACACAATGATGATTATTTTACTAATTTTGCATTTGACATATCCATATAGTGCTCTAGAGCAAATATCAATGAGGGTGTTAGGGTTAGTGTAGGTGAGAATTATGGGTTTATTGAAGGTGAGACTAGTGGGTTTAGGGAAGGTGAGGCAGACATATTTGAAGACACTTACATTGGTCTTATTGGCTATGTAAGTGAAGAAGAATATGATGATGATCCAGAATATGAGAATGAAAGTGAGAGTGAAGATGATAGTGATGAGGATGTAGGTGTAGAAGACACTGCACCACCTGCTGAGAGAGTCAAGATGTTGAGGGAGATGGGAGGACACATTTTATGCTTGGTATGACATTTGCAAATGCTGTGGAAGCTAGAGAAGCAATAGTTAATTATGGAATTGTATTAGGTTTGAAGTTACATATAAATCCCAATGAACCCCATAGAATTAGGGTGAGATACAAAAATGATGTAGGTTGCCCCTTTGTGATGTTGATATCCAAAGATGAAAAAAATCCAGGGCTCGCTGTGAAGACATTGGTGCTTGAACATAAATGTTGAAGACATTATACACTTTCTATTACTAGTGTGAAATATTTGGCTAAATATTTCGAGGATAAAGTGTATAAAAACCCAAAGTATAAGGTAAAGGACATGAAGGCTGATGCATAAAAAAATTTGAGGATTAATGTGAGTATGAGCAAGTGTGAAAGGGCTAAAAAACATATTATAACTGAGTTGGATGGAAGCTTCAAAGTTGAGTTTGGTTATTTATCAACTTATGCTGAGGCAATTAAAAAAAGTAACCCTGGCAGTAAGTGTGAGATTGAGTTGTGCAAGAAAGCTTTAAATGAGGAGGGAAGAAGGGTGTTTAGAAGGATGTTTGTGTGTTTTGAAACATGTAAAAGGGGCTGGAAGAGTGGATGTAGACCTATAATAGGTCTTGATGGATGCTTTCTCAAAAGTGTTACAAAAGGGACAGATCCTAGCTGCAGTGGGTAGGGATGCACAAGAGCAAATGGTGCCAATAGCTTGGGCAGTTGTTAATAAGGAAAACAAAAAAAATTGGACCTGGTTTCTAAGTTGGTTGTCACTAGAGCTTGAACTTGGTGATGGTTCACATATTATCTTAATATCAGACATGTAAAAGGTAAGTGAATTAATACATTTGATATTTATGTTTGTTTTACATATTTATATATGTAATTACTTGCTAACACTTGTTTGTATATTTCTGGCTCTTATATGGTCTAATAGATGCAACAAAGACTATCATCCTTGAAGCTGAGTACAAATGGTGTGCCAGACATATTTATGCATACTGAAGCAAAAAATGGAGTGGTGGGGAACTTAAGAAGAAATTTTGTATATGTGCTTGGGGCACATTTGAAGAAGAGTTCAAGGACAACTTGAAAAAGTTGGGTGAGGTATGGGAGATTTCTGTTATTATAGTAGTTGGTTTTTAATGATTTAGTATTAATAAATTGTACTTGGTATTTGCAGGTGAGTAAAAAAGCTGCAGCAGACTTGGTGAAGTACAATCCTGTAAAGTGGTGCAAAGCCTACTTCAGTAGTAGGTGCAAGTCACAGATGGTGGACAACAATTTCTCAGAATCATTCAACTCATGGACAGTGGAAGCAAGACACAAGCCTATAGTGAGCATGCTTGAAGAAATCAGATTGCAAACTATGAACAGAATCAAGGACATGAAGCTATTTGGTAAATAGGTGAATGAATGGAGTCCAGAATCTATGGAGATGTTACAATTCAACTAAGAAGCTACTTTTAGGTGTAAGGTTATGTTTAATGGAGATGTGGCCTATGAGATAGGTGAAGGTGATGACAAGCACAATGTTTTTTTAGACAAACACCTGTGCACATATAGGGCATGGAATATCGCTGGAATCCCATGTCCACATGCCATATGTGCTTTGCATCACTCTAAAATTGATCCACTTTCAGTCATGTCCAAGTGGTATCATAAGTCAACATATATGAAGACCTATGAGTATCCTATGCAACTTGTGCCTGGGAGAAAATTCATGAAGTGTGATGAGCATCAGAGCATAGAGCCTCCACCATTGATCAAGATGGTTGGAAGACCAAAAAAGAAGAGGATTAGAGGAAGCACAGAGACCAACC
>CATKHJ010213985.1:0-14350 GCA_949750685.1 Vernicia montana | reverse complement strand
GTTTTATCTCATTAGTGATTCCATTTTTCCAGGAAAGCAGCATAGTGAGCAAGTGGTTCCTCAAGAAGCATTCTTCATTGAGGATTTCCTTATAGAAGTAAAGTTCTATTTGTTATATGTGCATATGTATATGTTGTAATTATTATAGTAGCTCCATGGGTGTTAGAAGAGTATGTATATGTATGAGTATGTAACATGATGAAATCATGAGACTAAGAGTTATATGAAAAGAATATGTACAAGCTAATTGATAAATAATATGATACTATTGATGAGTATGTGATGAGAATAATAAGTGTGTATGTGCTCAGGTTCTGATATTGGAATATGAGATAAGATGATGTGATATGATACAATATGTATTAATGAGATGAGATGATTGTAGTTTTATTGCATGATATGATATTGGATTGTATGGGTTCTACGGGTTTTCGGTGGCCTTAAGCCTACCCATGCCCTAGAACCGTCGCGGCTGCGAAGTTGGGCCGTGACAAATTCTATAATTCAAATAATAATTTGATTTACTAATTAATTTACTTAAACTTTAATATTAACATTAAAATTAACATTTTCTCAAAAATTTTTGAAATAATTCTTCTAATTAAAATAACAATTTAACATAATATAAACTTACAATTAAATAATTATATTTCCGTACAAAAATAAAATTTTTAAAAATAAATAAAAATTCAGGTCATTACATTTACCTTGTAAAGCTGCTAACATTACACCATCTTCATTTCCATGAATACACCCATACCTGCAAGAATTGAACAAAGTAAAAATAGAGGCGTCAACATGAGGCATGGACTAGTGTTGCTTATGTTAATGAATTTTCATTCGATACAATATTTTGATTCTTCCACAAACTCCATAAAAGCATAACAGCCATTTCTAATTCTTTTTATCTCTTTTTTTTTTTTCTTTTCTAAAGTTTTTTTCCTTTCTTTTTTTTTCTTCTTCAATAGTCTTTCATTTTTTCATTTTATATGTAAAATCTTTTTTATCTAACATTAGAAAAAAGAATAGTCCAATTTTTTTTAAATGTAATATTCTGTAAATGAAAAATTAAAATAAAATATTTTAAAAAATTAATTAAAAATAATATAGATTGAAATGAAAAATTACATATGAAAAATTGCATTATTGAATCTTAAATTAATACATTTAAATTTCAACATGATAATAAACTAAATTTAGCTTAACTCACAAAGTGCAATGAAATATTTAAATCACTTTAAAAATGTAAGTAAAAAAAAAACTATAAAGAAAATGAATTCTTACATCATAAGATAGATATCAACATAAAAATTAATATTTCAAAATGAACCTTATATAATCCTTTTAATCAACCAATATAAATTTCAATTCTTATTGTCAATAAAAAAAGTTATTAGTGAATAGTACGTAATTTTTTTTTAATTATGTTAATTATCATTTTTTTAATTTTTTTTTATAAAATTACGAATGGATTACACCATTACAAATTAGTATGTAACTATATTTATTATTTCAGTGCATTTAATATATGATAATAATTAACGACATTGTGAAATTTATCTCACTATATTAAAGGAAAAAAATACTTGAACAAAAACAATTTACCTTTGAAATATTATTTTATTTCTATAAATTGTCTAATTTATTATTAATGTATATTTAATAAAAAAAATTAATATGATTTCTGCAATATCATGTGGACATTTGTATATATATATATTAAAAGGTTATATAAAAGTTATATATCGACTTTGAATATTTATAATATTTTTGGATAGAATTTAATAAATTATTAACTTTAAAACTTTTTTAAATATACCACTATCATATGTTAAGTATAAAAATTTATTTATATTTTTTATTGGTTTTCATTTCAATACAAAAGGATAAAACTAAGAAACTCATAGTAAGTTTATTTTTTACTTTTGGGGGAAGTACAATAAAATAATATGTGATTTCACATTTATTTTAATTGGAGGTTATGATTTGTTTATTGACATTTCGAAATTTCATATTCTATACCGTTTGACACATTAGTGATAATTGATATAACACCATAAAAAATACTAATATGAAATTTTAAATTTGTTAAATATTTTATGACGTAATAACCAGTTAAAAAATTGAAAAAATAAAAATAATAAAAAAAAGGCAGCTTTTTAACTAAATAGCTTTAGTTATTTTTTTATTTTTTAAAATTCACATTTCTTCTTCTTCCTCTTTGCTTCAGTTTCAACCTCATTCTCTCTCTCTAAAAAGGCATTGACAACAACACTTTCTCTTTCTAGAATCTAATTTCTTAGAAAATCAATTAAATAGTATAAAACTGTTGTTAATTAAAAAGAAAAAAAAAAGTTAAAACAATTATGGTGTTCAAGGACAAACTCTTATTCTCTTCAAAGAAATCGGATACTTCCAGTCCTGATGGATCCAATAGTCCTCGATCTATCGCTTCTAATTCTCCGATCTGATCCGATAAGAAAAAACTCAAATCTACATCTTCTTCTAAAGATGAAAGTCCCACTTCTCATGCTATTACTGGGTTTGCTTGTAGACAAACTCAAGTCAAGGATGGAGTGATGAAGAAGGACTCGGTGAAGGGTGAGGAAAGTGTTGTTCAGTCACTCTAGAGACTGGGTTTATCCAGTTCTGCATCGAAGAAGCCTGAAAATAAATAAAAAAATTAAAAAAAAATCAAAGCATTTTTGACTGCCAGATTGATCTCAGCCGTTAGTTATAACCCTTCTTTTCTCTCTTTATACTCTCCTTCTTTGATATGCTTCACTGGGTTTTTCTTGTTTTCTCAAAAAGCCACCTTTTGAAGAATTTGTTTTTATTGCTCTGCTGGTTTATGGAAATGGTGCGGTAAAGTTGTCTAATTTTTTATCGAGAAAGAATCCATATTTTGATTCTTGTTATTTTTAAGGTTAATGGTCGTGGGTTTGTAGTTTAGGATTGAGAAAATTGATTGGTAGTAGTTTAGGTGATAGAAAGTTTTAATCTTTTTGTAGTTTTATAGTTAATAAAGTCTTGGAAGCTGTAAATATGGGGTTTTGGTTGGCCTTTGACCACCGTTGATGGTGGTGATGGAAACTGGTGGATTTGATGAAACGCAAAGTTGAGCTAAAAACGGCAGCGTTTTATATATTATTTTCAATTTTCATATTATATGACCGTGAACACCACTTGTCAAAAAAATAATATTTTTTATTTTTCACAGCAGTATTCTTTACGCCATTACGTTAATTGTCATTAATGTATCAAACGGCGTATATCACATGATATTAAAATATCACGAAATAAATTATATCTCCCATTTAAAATAAGTGTGAAATCATATAATAGTTTCCTGTACTTTTCCCTTTACTTTTTAGTATATTTATTTAAACTCAATGACTTATAATTTTTTTTTTTTTTTGAAATAATGACTTATAAAATCTTTTAAAATTTTAAAATCATTCAAATTTATGAATATACCAACATAAATTAAAAAATTATGATAATTCTTTTATAGAAAATTATATATTAATTTGTATGAGAATTTTGTAATGTATATTTTCAATAATTAATTTTTACATGTTATTTTCTTATGAATATATATATATATATTAACTACAAACATGGTCAAAACTCTAATATTTAATTTTCTTTTTCATTAGTATAGCTACATAAATATTGTGATATTTTACGGATTAAATAGTATTTTATTCTAATTTTTTTTTATATTTTTTACTTGCATTTTTCTCAAAGATTGATAAAAAATTATATTAAAATTAATCAGAAGGATTAAGTAATTAAAAAAATGAAATAATAGAGAACAATTACTTTCACTTTTTAAATAGAGATCTTAATTTATAAATTAATTCAAATCTCAAATATTAAGTAATAATTAATCACTAAACTTGTCTAACAAAAACTTGTCCTTCCATAAACACTGGCGACAATTGAAAAAATTGAAAATTTACCAAAGGAAGTAAACTCTGATGGCTTTGTTGGGCACAATAACAGAATAAATTACTAGAAAAAATACGGAATAATATATCAGTAAAAATGACATCAGCAATTTAACGTGATTTATCCTTAATTTTGGAGTATGTCCAGGGGACAAATTCCGAATGAAACTTCCACTATTACAAATAGTGGGTGCAAGAGAGTCTTCTCCAGATTAAATCTAGAAGCAATACAATACTAAATGAGATAAATCCAAAATAGTAACACTCACAGTGTTTCCCAAAAATACTCAAAATTATTTTTCTCACAATTTTGTCACTCTCCAGAGTAAAACTCTCACAAATATTTTCTTCGGAGAAAACTTTTCTCTTACTCTTCTTTCTTTTTTTCTATTTTCTCTCTCTAAAAATGGTGTATTACAATGGTTATAAGCAAGCCTTTATATAGGCTTCAAAAAAGTGAGATACAACTTGCAAATTAATGTATACAGGTTGTATTCTTCAACTACCAAAGACTAGACATCAATTATTAACAATTGTTGGCATTGAAAACTGACTTCTTTCTCTTTTTTTTTTCTTTTTTTTTTGTGTGGGTCCCTCTATGTGAGAGGGACACCACAACAAATCTCTCTTTCCCGATCACATGGAGGGCTCCATCATTCATGCAGCTGATCGACAAAACTCAAACTTCTCCCTAGGTCGAGTCTTTGTCAACATATCTGATCCATTCTCATCTGTATGGATCTTCTCAAGCCATAGTAGCTTCTTCTCTAGTACATCCCTGATTTATTGATATCTCACATCAATATACTTTGATTTTGAATGAAAGGAAGAATTCTTTCCAAGGTGAATAACACTCTGGCTATCACAAAATAACTGATATCTGTCTTGCCACATACCAAGTTCATTTAAGAACTTTTTCATCTACAACAACTCTTTACAAGCTTTCGTTGCTGCAATAAACTTTGCCTCAGTAATAGAAAGAGCAACACATTTTTGTAGCTTAGATTGTCATAACACAGCTCCCCCTGCAAATATAATCAGGTAACCAGATATAGACTTCCTTAAATCTACATTGCCAGCCATATCTGTATCTGTGTAGCCAACTAGCACAGGCTTGTCCTCTCCAAAGCATAAGCATACTTTGGAAGTACTACGAAGATACCTGAAAATTCATTTTACTGAAGTCCAATGTTCCTTACCAGGGTTTGAAATGAACTGACTCACTACTCCAACCGAGTGAGCAATATCAGGCCGTGTACTCACCATGGCATACATCAAACTTTCAACTGCTGAAGCATAAGGAATTTTATTTATTTCTTCATTCTCGTCGTCTGTAGAAAGGCTCTATTCAGAACTTAGTCTAAAGTGATTAGCAAGAGGACAACTAATCTCTTTAGCTTTGTCCATATTAAATCTCTGAAGTACTTTTTTTTTACAACTATGTCTTTTTGGCGCCTCTATCTCTGATAATTTGCATGCCAATAATTTTTTTTGCTGGTCTTAAGTCTTTCATAGAAAAAGACTTACTCAGCTGCTTTTTCAAGCTGTTGATTCTAGAAACATTCCAGCCAACAATCAGCATATCATTCACATAAAGCAAAAGTATAATGAAATCATCATCAGAGAATTTCTTCACAAAAACACAATGGTCTGAAGTGGTCTTCTTGTAGCCCTGCTCCCCCATAAGTTACTCAAATTTCTTGTACCATTGTCTCGGTGCCTGTTTAAAACCTTAAAGGCTTTTCTTCAATCTACAAACATAGTCCTCTTTTTCCTTTTTTTCGAAACCCTCTGGTTGCTCCATATATATCTCCTCTTCCAAATCACCATGAAGGAAGGCAGTTTTCACATCCATTTGCTCGATCTCCAGATCAAAACTTGCTGCTATCCCCAGCACAGTACAAATGGATGTCATTTTCACAACAGGTGAAAATATCTCATCAAAATCAATGCCTTTTCATTGGTTGAACCATTTAACAACCAATCTGGCTTTGAATCTTTGTTGGGAACTGTGTTTTTCATACTTAATTCTGAACACCCATTTATTTTTCAAAGCTTTTTTGCCTTTAGGCAACTTCACCAGCTCAAAAGTTTTATTCTCATGCAAGGACTTCATCTCATCTTGCATGGCTTCAATCTATTTCTGCTTCTGTTCATCATCCATGGCTTCTTCAAAGTTCTCAATTTCTCTCCCACAAGTGAGTAATACATACTCATTTGCTGAATATCTGATAGAAGGTTGTCTTATTCTATCACTTCTCCTCAATGGAACTGGGGAAACCACAAGTGCTGGTGGTTGATGATGAACTCCATCACCATTGTCATCATCCGAGTCCTCTTCAATGGGAGCATCATTTATCTCAGGCTGAGCATCTTGAGCTTCATCTCCAACTTCTCTCGGCACTGTTGTTGAAGGAACTAATTCCAAGTCCGTTGAGTCACCATTGGAGTTAGGAACATCCTTAATCATCTTGTCAATATCTTCAATGGTCTGGTTCTCAACAAACACAGCATCATGGCTCCTGACAAGCTTCTTTTAAACCATATCATAAAATCTATAGCTAAATTGATCTTGACCATAGCCAACAAATATACATTGTCGTGTTTTAGCATAAAGCTTAGATCTCTCATCTTTAGGATTATGTACAAAATCCTTGCAACCAAACACCCGTAGATGATCATAAGAAACATCATTTTCTGACCAAGCTCTCTCCGGAATATCATTCTTAAGAGGGACACAGGGTGAGCAATTCAACACATATATAGCTGTCTGTAGAGATTTACCCTAAAATATCTTTAGGTAACTTTGTTTGTAAGAGTAAACATCTGACTCTCTCCATCAAAGTTTTGTTCATCCTCTCAGCTAAGCCATTCAATTGTGGTGTCTTCAAAGGCGTTGTTTGATGCTGAATACCATGCTCTTTACAGTTAGCATCAAATGGTCCAGTGTACTCTCCACCATTATCTGTCTGGATGCACTTCAACTTCTTCCCGATTTTTCTCTCAACTGAGGCATGGAACTGCTTGAAGATATCTAACACTTGATCTTTTGTCTTCAAGGTATAAACCAATGTCTTTTGAGAATGATCATTAATGAAAGTCACAAAGTACTGAGCACCACCAAGTAACTTTGGCATTGGTCCACACAAATCTAAATGTATCATATCCAACACATTCTTTATTCTGGAAGGAGGGGAACTCTTGAAAGCAACTCTGTTTGACTTTATTTCCAAACAATCTGTACATTTCTCTAAATGTATTTGATTCATTCTGGATAACACTTTCTTCTTTGCCATACAAGTCATTCCTTTCTCACTCATGTGACTGAGTCTCTTATGCCATAACTCAACTGCACCATCTTTCTCCACGGCATTCACAGTGTCGTTAGAGAGCTTTGCATTCATCTCATATAGTGATGAGTACCTTTTACCTCTAGCCACCATTAAAGAACCTTTAGTGAGTTTCCATTGACCATTCACGAAGGTGTTGCAGAAACCTTCATCATTAAGTTTGCCTGTAGAAATTAAATTCAGTCAAATATCTAGAATATGCCGGACATTTTTCAGGATTAATCATGTGTCATTCTCCATCTCTAAGCAAACATTTCCTCTGCCAATAACTCTTGATAAGTTATCATTTCCCATCTTAACAACACCAAAATGTCCCGGTGTATAAGATGAGAAGAATTCTTTCCGAGATGTAGCACAAATAGAAGCACCACTGTCAATCACCCAACTGGTCTTATGGGATATAATATTGACAACATCCTCATCATAAACAATATGAAATTCATCAATGACATTTATTTGTTCATCATCACTACTATCTTCTTTCTTTCCTTTGTTCTTCTCTTGCTCATTTTTTGAACTTTTGACGGAATCTTTTGATATGCCCCTTCCTCTTGCTATGATGGCACTCAACATTTGCATATTTGTTTGGCTTTTCTCTGCTTTTATCTCTAGGTTTTGAACCCCTAGATTGGCTTCTCCCTCTGGATTCTGTAACTATAACATCTAGTTGTGATGAAGAGGATAAATTTTGTGATCTCCGTCTCATCTCTTCATTCAAAATACTGTTTTTAACACTCTCCATATTTACAACACCGTTAGGTGCTGAAGGTAATGGAAAATTTCAAAGTCTCCCATGACTCTGGTAGAGAAGCAAGTACCATGAGAGAAAGCACCTCATTGTCAAACTTTATGCCCATACCAAACTGGTCCAAAATCCCTTACATTTCATTCAAATGATCTACTACAGAAGTGCCTTCTCGGTATTTTACTTGCATCAATTTTGTCAAGTAAAATAATTTATTGTTGCCGGTTTTGGAAGCATACAGCTCTTCAAGCTTATTCCACAAAGTTCGTAAATGAGTCTTATTACAGATGTGATTGTACACATTGTCTTCAACAAACTGTCGGATGAAGCTGCACACCTGCTCATGCTTAAACATCCATTCCTCCTCTGATTTGTCGTCGGGTTTAGTTGTAGTAAACACCGATAAATGCAATTTCGTCACAAATAGGAGATTCTTCATCTTGTTTCTCCATATATGGTAATTTGTGTCATTTAAGTTGATCATTTTGCTTGTCTTAGCTTCCACAGCTTGCAGTCTGCAGAAAAAACTTATTTGATAAATAGTATTCGTGAACAGTACCATATAAACAGTACCCTTAAATAGTACCGTATAAACAATACCCTTGAATAGTACCGTATGAACAGTATCCTTAAATAGTACCGTACCCTGCTATAGTTCTTTGCTACTGTATGTTACTATTCATTTCCTGTTACTATAACAGTAATAGCAAAAAAAAAAATTCATGGTTACTATTCACTTAATTTTTGATTTTACACCCTTTTTGAAAACGGATTGCACCAAAAATTCGTCGTATTTTTCTCTTTTGTGCAGTATATTTCTTTTCTCAAAATATAACACTACCCGGGACAGCAGTTCTGCCTTAGTCCAAATAAAATATTTTCTGATGTGGAAGATCAGTCTTTACTGTAACCACAGAGCATACTAAGAATTTTAATGGGATCACTAAGTGGCTCTAATACTACTTGTTGGGCGTAATGGAATAAATTACTAGTAAAAATACGGAATAATAAATCAGCAAAAATGACACCAGCAATTTAACGTGGTTCACCCTTAATTTTGGGCTACGTCCACGGGACAAACTCTGAATAAAACTTCCATTATTATAAATAGTGGGTACCAGAGAGTCTTCTCCAGATTAAATCTAGAGGCAATACAATGTTAAATGAGATAAACCCAAAATAGTAACATTCACAGTGTTTCCCAAAAATACCTCAAAGTTTTTTTCTCACTATTTTGTCACTCCCAAAAGTAAAACTCTCACAAATATTTTCTTCAGAGAAAACTTTTCTCTTGCTCTTCTTTCTTTCTCTCTATTTTTTCTCTCTAAAAATGGTGTATTACAATGGTTATAAGCAAGCCTTTATATAGGCTTCAAAAGAGTGAGATACAACTTGCAAATTAATGTATACAGGTTGTATTCTCCACCTACAAAAAGACTAGAAACCAATTATCAACAATTGTTGGCACCGAAAATTGACTTCTTTCTTTTTTTTCTTTTATTGTGTGTGGGTCCCTCCATGCGAGAGGGAGAGACCACAACAAGCTTGAATATTCGTGCTTCAATTGCATGGTTCTACTCTCTCCTCGCACGCTATCGATGAGCTCATTTGACAGTTGACACTATGGTTGTAATGATGACTAACACTGCATCATTGGAGAATCAAGTTGCTAACTTCACAAAATTGGTGGAAAATCTCATTGGTGCACCGCAAAGTAAATATATGCTCAAGTCACATCTTTGATGGATAAAGTCTAAAACATAAAGCTCCATTTTGTTGAAATTGATGAAAAAATCCACAAACAAGAAGCTATAGGAAACTCTTTTACAACAAAAGCTGTAAAGACCATCCAATTACCAGCAAATGGTTTGATTTCTACTACTCTACTGAAGAGCTCATCAAGAAAGCTATCAAAGATCAAGTTGAAAGCACGACTCAGCCTTCTTACACTTGTGCCAAGCCTTAGATACTAAGGATTAACTTGTTGAAAATGCTTGCAAACTATCAGCCACCAAAATTTCAACAGTTTAATGGGAAGGGTTAAGCAGCATGTCTCGCACTTTGTGGAGACTAGCAACAATGTTGTCATTGATGATAATCTACTGGTTAAGTAATTTGTTAGGTTACTCAAGGGTAATGAATTTGAATGGTACACTAATATGGATTCTGGATCCATTGCTAGTTGGGAGCAATTAGAGCATGAGTTTTGTGGATGCTTCTATAACACTATCCACATTGCCAGCATGATTAAACTAATTTTGCAACTTGCCAATGGAAAGATGAGATAGTCATTAACTACATCCAAAAGTGGAGAAATTTGAGTGTAAACTGGAAAGATCGGCTTTCAGAAACTTATGCAATTGATATGTGCATCAAAGGCATGCATTGAAGTTTATGCTACATTTTCCAAGGAATCAAGCCACAATTGAGGAGTTAGCCACTCAAGCTCACAACATAGAACTTAGTATTATTGATATTGGAAGTCAAAGCATGCTTATTCAAAACCCCAAAAACAACAAAGAAAAATAGGAATCTCACAAAGTGACAAGCCAGTTTTTAAGGCCGAAAAATAAGTAATTTTTAGCTGTCAACGATCCCGATCAAAACTGATATGACCAAAAAGTAATTTGCTTAAGTTAGTAGGACATATGCCCGTAAGGAGGTTCCCATTCTCCCCTATATAAAGGTAACTATTATTTTAACTTTCATACATTCAATACATTCTCTCACTACTCACTCTCTCTAACTTAGGAATCGGAGCCTCCTCGCAGGGACATTCCCTAGGAAGCTTCTAACCTCACTTTTTTGCTTGCAGATCTTACTCTCTACTGGACCTCTCATCTAAACTAGTAGGTAAGATTTATTCTTATCAGAATGGCGCCGTATGTGAGGATAGGCACAGTAAAGCCGTGTTCCTAGCTCAATATTTTCACCGGATTCAACATTTTCAGTCATCTTAATTTTTTCCAGTTATCACCAACATTGATTCAACAACTCTGGGTTCATCAATCATAAAAAAAGATCACCATCAAATCAACTAAAAAAAAAAAGCAAAGCGACAGAAAATTAAAGAGAGAGAAAATGGGAGAGATGAGAGAGAAAGTGAGGCGGTGAGTATCAAATCACTCACCTACGGCCGAAGGTAGCCAACACATCCACCACCATCGGCTCCCCCGTCATATAGAAATCTAGGTTGAACCAACAGTGGCCTGAACCATTAAGGGACGATGGTGCAATTGCAGGAAGAAGTTTTTCGGCTACTGAAACTTCAAATGCAGATACCGGCTAATCCACACCTCTGTTCCCGGTGATTTTTGTTCCATTGGATTTCTCTCCTCTCTAGCTTCATTTCTGTACCAACCAGGCCATCGATCTATTGCCGAAGAAAAAGATTAAAAAATCACCCACTGAAGGTTTCAAGGCCATTTTCGGTCAAATACCGATGAGTTAGAGTAAGTGGTTGGAATTTTTGAAATCTTGATACTGAGACGAGTTTAATGATGTCTTCCCTGCCTTTAAAGCATGCTCCAGCGATGTCATCGGCGCGTCTCCGATCATCGGTTAACTACCGCACCTGACGAGTGGGCCCCACGCACGAGCGAAGCTCCGAACTGGCAGAATTCACCTTTTACTAGTACATCGTGAATCCGAAGCCAGTTCGTCGAAATTCCATCCAGAACACGCGTTGAAACACCGCAAATCAATTAGCCGGACTACGAAAAAGCTACTTTTCGATTCATAATGCATCTTTATGAATCTGAAAATTCTTTCGAAAAATCTTTGAGGTCGATCACACCATTCCAGATATGTTTTCAACATTTTTCATGCTTTGAATTTAATTTCGCAATATTAATTGCTTAAATCAAATGCATATATATGCATATTTTAGCATAAATAAATTATCTGCTATGATCATGCGACATAAAATGTTATGTCATATTTGAGAATAACACATAATTAATTGTGCATATCAAATGTCATTTTATATGTAATTTATTGCTTAAAAATCGAAATTTATATCGAAAGCATGTTATTTTCCTAAAATAGATTCTAAGTGAATTTATTATTTTAGCGGAGGAGTAAGAGTCCCTCAAAGTGCATAAAATATTTTCATATGAAAATCTTATTTTTGAGCTCCAAACATGCTCCATTTGCTAAGCATTTGCAGAATAACTCTTCATTACAGAGTTAAAATTCTTTAAATTATTTGAGCTCAACATATTTCATGAATATTAAAAATATTATCAATGCTACTAACAAACTGCCAGATAAGGCAAAATTTTATTATATGTGTTATCTACAAACATTAAGAGACGTCTTTGGATACCATTGATAAGATCAATCTGCGAACAACATGTAACAAAAGTCCTTCACTAAGGCAAGACAAAAAGCCCTCGCCAAGGTGAGGCCAAAAGACCTCATCAAGGTGAGGCAATATCTTCGTCATGGCGAGGCCAAAGACCTCATCAAGGTGAGTCATTATCTTCGTCAAAGCAAAGCCAAAGCCCTAGTCAAGGCAAGGCCAAAGACCTCATCAAGGTGAGGCATTATCTTTGTCAAGGCGTAGCCAAAGCCCTCGTCAAGACGAGGCCAATGATCTCATCAAGGTGAGGCAATATCTTCATCAAGGCGAAGCTAAAGCCCTCGTCAAGGCAAGGCCAAAAAATCTCATCAAGGTGAGGAATATCTTCATCAAGGTGAAGACAAAGCCCTTGTCAAGGCAAGGCCAAAGCTCAAAGCACAAGCCCTCACCAAGGTGAGGCACTAAGTCTAATGCAAACGGGCACCAAAGCCCTTGTTAAGGCAAGGCCAAAACCCTTACCAAGCTAAGGCACTTAAACCCTCCAAGTGAGGTAAAATCCTCATCAAGGTGAGGCAATCCTTGTCAAGGCAAGGCAAAAAACCCTTACTAAGGTAAGGTATTTAGTTCTCCAAGTGAGGCAAAAAGAAATAATAAGTTGTTCCTTCTTCGAATGAGGGAAAAGAAACCACTATAAAGCTAAAAGCTAATGATGTTTGCAAAAATACAAACAAAATTAAAGACAAACATAAAAGCAATTCTCAAACCCTCCACAAAAACTACTCAACTACAGAAACTATACAAGGTACAAAAACAAAAGAAGCTGTCCGAAGACAAGCTATTCTATTTTTACAAATATTATTGCAATGTAAATGTATTTGTAAAAGAAAATATTATACTATAAAAGAAAATATATATATATAAAGAAGAAAAGAAAAAAGAAATTAAGACCTACAAGTGAGGCCCTTTATTATTCTAAGTCCTCATTTGGTGAGGCAAATATATGAAAACCTCCAAGTGAGGTGAATTTCTAAGTGGTTTTCTAAGTCCTCATTTGGTGAGGCATATTACACGAAGGCCTCCAAGTGAGGTAGATTATTTAAGACCTCCCTCTAGGCGAGGCACATCAGATCGAGCTCCTCAGCTCACATCTCTATTCAGGCACCCAACTGCCTCCATATCGAGCTCCTCAGCTCGCATCACTATTTAGACACACAACTGCCTCCATATCGATCTCCTCAGTTCGTATCACTATTCAGACACACAATTGTCTCTATATCGAGCTCCTCAGCTTGCATCATTATTCAGGCACCCAGCTGCCTCCATATCAAGCTCTTCAGCTCACATCTCTATTCAGGCACCCAGCTGCCTTTATATCGAGCTTTTCAGCTCGCATCTTTATTCAGGCACCCAGCTGCTTCCATATTAAGCTCCTCAGCTCGTATCACTATTCAGGTACCTAACTGCCTCCATATCGAGCTCTTCAGCTCGCATCTTTATTCAGGAATCCAGCTGCCTCCATATCGAGCTCCTTAACTAGTATCACTATTAAGGCACCCAACTGCCTCTATATCGAGATTGTTGACCTTAGTGGTGTGATCCAACTAAGTCAATCTCAATTTTGATCTTGGCAATCAAGTTGAATTGATCTAACATTTAAACTTAGTGTATCTTTTTCAGATAAAATGACTTACTAGTGCGTGAGAATGAAGTACTTGAAGAAATCCTTAAAGTAGTCTGCCTGACCTGTAAGTTGCGCCCGCAACAAGCATGTAGCGCCCGCAACCACCATATCGCGAACGCTACCAAGTTTGAGGCAAAAACAATCATTTCATCCAGTAGAGTTCGCGGCCTCCTTCGCGAACGCTACCCTCGGCGCAATATGGATATCGCGACCGAGATATCTTTGTCGCGACCGCAACATTCATATGGCTGGGATTCGAGTACAACGGTAACATCTGCAGCGAACGGGATTATGCCACGTGGCAGTAACCGTTGGGGG
>CATKHJ010213845.1:0-14531 GCA_949750685.1 Vernicia montana | reverse complement strand
GTGAATAGGATTACAAACAATTCTAATGCAAATAACAACCTATATGCAATAAGTTACAATTTTAATTTAAATATCACAAAGGAATAGAGATAGAGAAAGCTTAGCCAAGATATATAGTGGTTCGGAGCACAATTTCCTCTCCTAAGTCCACTTCTCCCAAATTAAACCAATTTGGGTTTCAACTAATCAACCGGGATTACACCCAAAGCTTTATAAGCTTAGTTCTTCAGGATTTTTCCCTTTACAATAGATTTCATGGGATTTCACCCAAATCACTCACACTACAATAATTTTTGTATTTAGAGTCTCACAAGACTATGATACAAGCTAGAAAAATGATTACAATTAATAGCACTAGCTTTGGATTAAGAACACACAAGAATAATATCAAGAATTTGTTGGTGTTCAAAAAACAGAGTATAATGATCAAGAAAGCTCTTTGATTTAAATAGCAATTGATTTTCAACTTGGCAAGTGTTGTTCTTTCTTTTGAACCTTCTTGTATTTATAGGAATGTTTGAATATGATTGTTGGGCAAGAATCCAAAAGAAATCTGCTCTGGTTTGACTTTCTTGATCTTCCCTCCAACTTCCAACGGCTATATTTTTTATGATTTGCGCAACGTAAACGTGCGTTCAAGATGATGAACGTGAATTCAACCTTCTTGAACCGGCGATGCAAAAGCTTGAAGGCTCGTTCAAAATTTCTCTGTATATTTTGTAGTTTGTGAACCTTCCATGATGAACGTGCGTTCATTTATTAGAACGTGCGTTCAGAACTTTGAAGGCTCGTTCAAAAGCTTTCTGTGTGATTTGCTCTTCTTATGCACATACATGAATGTGTGTTCATATATTGGAACGTGCGTTCAAATTCATGAACGTGCGTTCAAATTCATGAATGTGCGTTCAGAATCTTGAAAGCTCGTTCAAAAGCTTTCTGTGTGATTTGTTCTTCTTATGCACATGTATGAACGTGCGTTCACCTTCTTGAACGTGCGTTTAAACCCTGAAAAAGCTTTTTACATGCTTTGATTAATGTTAAACAATTCTTGATGAATATATAAGTATAACATGAATATATCAAGAGAGTTTTCATCAATTTTACTAGGTTTTGTAAATCAAAATACCCAATAGATCAACATGTTTATTTACTACTTTCATTGCTTTATCTTGATCTGTAATAATAGCACTTGGAGGTTTTCCACCCATGGCTTTAAGCCATGTTTCCATTAACAAAATGAAGGTTGAAGAAATTTCATCAGCAAGCAAAGCACAACAAAAAAATATTGATTGGAAATGGCTATTCACACCAATAAAAGGAGCAAAAGGCATTTTATATTTATTAGTGATGTAAGTAGTGTCAAAGGAAACAACATCTCCAAAAATTTTATAGTCACTTCTTGCTTTTCCATGCACCAAAAAAATATTTTTTAAACATTGTTCCTTATCAAAATCCACTTTATAGAAAAAATTAGGATCCTTTTCTTACATGCACATAAAATACTCAATTATAGCATTAGCATCACCTGATTCTAGTTCCAAACGCCTCTCCTTATCAAGATGATTTTTGACATCTTTCTCCAAGCAACCTATACTTTGATATCCACCATGTTGTTTAGCCATAGTAGCAAATATTTGACTAGTTTTTACCCCTACAGCATGTAAAGTGTTAATATCTTTTTGTTGTGACAATGTAATATTCCTGTGGCATGAAAAATAATGAGCATGATTTGGAAAGAGATCATGGTTATGATCTTTGACAAAATCATAAACAATCCATTTTCCATCTTGTTTTATCTTCACATGTAACTTCGCCTCGCAACCTATTTTTAAGCAAGGCCAAGGATTATTGGCATTTGATTCTCGCTTCTTTCCATACATTGTGCAAACAAATTTAACATCAATGAATTCTTTTGAAATTTTTGACCGACGAGAACTTTTAGTTGAAACCCCAAATCCTACAAACTTAGCATAATTTTTATAATATGAATATGCCTCAAGACATGAGTTGAATACCATACCAACATGTGGGTCTACAATACTGCAATCTTCATTTTGAGTAGTTCCATTATTCTCATTACCAAATTGCAAATCTTCAGTATTATCTTCTTTATTAGCCATCTCATTACAAAAAATCAAAATCTTGACTTTCATTTAGCATAAACTCCATAGTACCTATTAGAAAAAAAATCAGTATAAATAATAAGTGAACATCAATCAATCAATTGTTCTAATTGGACATCATCCCTCCAATAAAAGAATATAAAAAAAATGCAAGAGGCATATATGTGTGTGTGTGTGTATAACCATAGAAAATTGATTCCTATGCATTATGATGTCCTATCGAATTGCACTGAAGTTTGGATGGAAATCGTTCCATTAACTGACAGTGCTTATCAATCTTTTTTTACTTAACAATTTAAAAATTCAAGAATTGAACCCATATATATATATATATATATATATATATATATATATATATATATATATTAGTATTGTGTGTGCACAAAGTGTTTTCAATTAAAAATAAATAAAAACTTCCAAAAGTACCGGGTCGAAGAAAATGTATTATATGGATCATCATCGATTTTTATCTATTAATCATAAGTGGTGGAAGAATAACAAATCCTTTAATGGTAAAAGAGAGACAAGAGAAATGCTAAAGCAATTATCAAGTGATGACGTGTTGAGAGAGTTTGCCTATATATATATATATATATATATTAGTATTGTGTGTGCACAAAGTGATTTCAATTAAAAATAAATAAAAACTTCCAAAAGTACCGGGTCGAAGAAAATGTATTATATGTGGATCATCATCGATTTTTATCTATTAATCATAAGTGGTGGAAGAATAACAAATCATTTAATGGTAAAAGAGAGACAAGAGAAATGCTAAAACTATTATCAAGTGATGACGTGTTGAGAGAGTTTGCCAATTTCACTCAGATGCCTCTTAGCCATAAGATCAAAAGGAAATATGATTCATCAAATAGTGTTGACAACAGGAGGAAAAAAACATTTTTTTCATGTTTCCTTATTGGAGAACACTTCTTATTCGTCATAATCTGGATGTCATGCATATTGAGAAGAATGTTTGTGATAATGTGTTAGGGATTGTGATGAACATTAAGGGTAAGATAAAAGATACTTTGAACAGTCGATATGATTTGGTTAGTATGGGTATAAGGCCTGAGCTTCAACCTTTTAAAGATAGAGGCAAGGTATGTCTTCTTATGGCATGTTATGTGCTATCTAATAATGAAAAAGAAGCATTATGCAAGATGTTATCAAATTTGAAGTCTCCAGATGGGTATTTGTCAAAAATATTAAATATCTCGATGTGTTAATATCAAGGAGAAGAAGATATCAAGGATGAAGAGTCATGATTTCCATGTGTTCATACAACGACTTCTTCCTTTTGCAATTCAAGGCTTCTTGCCAAAGGAAGTATATGGGGCATTGGTAGAGCTAAGTGCATTTTTTAGAGACCTATGTTGTAAGAGTTTAAAAGAAAGCGATATGGATCGTCTTTAAAGTCAAATTGTATTGACTTTATGTAAGTTGGAAATGATATTTGTACCTTCATTTTTTGATATAATGGTGCACCTATTGGAACATTTACTAAGTGAAGCCAAGATTGCATGACTGGTATAATTTAGGTGGATGTATCCAATTGAAAGAGATTTGCGAACTCTTAAATCATCAGTGCAAAACAAAGCAAAGCCAGAAGGTTCAATAGTTGAAGCTTACATTACTGATGAGTATTTAACATTTTGTTCTAGATATTTAAAAGATATTGACAAGAAATTCAATCAATCTTCACGAAATGATGATGGCCATGATGAAAGTGATATCATTGCTATATTTTAAAAACTTGGTCGTCCTTTGGGTAAAGGTTACTATCAATGGCTTTCTGATGATTGGAGGTGCAAAGCTCACCTTTATGTGCTTAATAATTGTGAAGAAATTTAGCCTTTTGTTGAGTAAGGATTCCTATTAATTATGTGTAAATTCTTAATTCTCAATATAGGTTTATAAACTAGATTCTTGTAATGTGATACCCCAAGTTCTAATTGTCTATAATGAACATCCAAGGATGAGTGAAAAGAGACATTAAGATGAAGGAATGGTTAGAGAATTCTACTAGTTTGTGATCCAAGTCAAAGAGAAAAGAGAAACGAGGATGAGAGAATCCCTATCTATGCTAATGAAAGACGTAAAGGATGAAGAATTAGTGATGAAGTAGAATTTGGAGTCTTGATAATCATAATAAGGTTGTTGACAAAAGTGAAAATTTAATAAACATGAGCCATAGAGACGGAGCCAAATCTTAGATGAGGCAAGATGCTACAAGTGAAGTGATACGAGACTGTAATGGAGATGATAGAAATGATGAGAGATATGACATGAAAAAAAAAATATGTATGAGTTAATTAATAAAGAGGTTTAGATAGATAAAAGGATGCGATATGGGAGAAGATGATTAAAAGACTAGATGTTATGAACAGATGAGTTTGGTTTAGCGAGACAAGCAGAGCATATGGTAAAAATTAGAACAGATAAGGCTAAGAATGTCCATAGATTTATGAAGGGAATTGGGTAAGTCTAAGTAGAATAGAACGAGAACGAGTTGTTGACTCGATGATAGGGCTTAGATATTAGTGTAAGCTGCGAAGCGAATTGATGGGTTCATACATGCACAGTGTAAGTTGATAGTAGAGTTAGATATTTTATGATGTAACGGATATGTGTTATTAAATGGAAGGTTATCTACCTTTGACAGTTTCTCCAGATAATTAATGATAATTTTCCTTTCCAAGAAAAAGTTACTATTTCAATAAAAGTTTTTCTTCCCAATGTGATTGTCTTTTCCATAATTGATTGTTGACCGGCTTTATGTCATTTTTTAATGTAAACTATTATTTCTTATTCTCTATATAAGACCCTAAGACTGTTTTGCTTTTATTTTTGAACGGTTACTTTCTCTTTCTAAAAGCTTAAATACTGAGTTTTTCTTTGAAGCTTAGCAGATCCTACATTTAAAACTCTTCCATTAAGGCTTTTTTCTCTCAAAAGAAGATAGCAAATCGGCAGATTAAACCTAAACATCTCCAAGTGGGTCTAGAGGATAGATTGGTAGATCCAGTGAGCCTAAAGATGGACGAAGCTGAGCTGGATGATTATCAGAGCCTAGTTAGTGATGCCTTGGTCTGGAATGATTATAAAGTTATCAAGGAGTCATTGATGAAGATTCTTTTGACTCTAATGGAGAAATTAAGAGTTGAAAAGAAACTTGAGAAGTGTCATAGAGCCAGGGCTATAGGTGGAAATTATGTGAGGAAAGATTATGAAAATGTAAGATTCTTAAAAATGTAAAGTTAAGAAATGCATGAACAATATGATGAAATTTCTTTCATGTGTTTTCGTTGAATTTTATTTCTTTGCTGATCTCCTATGATCTTATTTCTTTTATTAGTATTGTTACCATCACATTCTGTGGGTAATTTGATATTGTATTTTTTTTGTAAGTTCTATCAAAAGTGAAATTAGCGAAACAATTTGGGCTAAAGCTTTCATTACGCAAATGAGGCCACTTTGGCCAAAACTTATGTATTTTGAATGTAAACGAAACCATTTGGGCTAACCTTATTATTAAATAAAGAAGTCTTTCTTATTAATGTTGTTTTTCTACTGAATGTCGAACTGACAGAACACCCAACTAATGAGGAAAATCATTCGACCATGTGTATAAGTGACTCGACTAACCATGTCTATAAACTAAGTCAAATGTATTCTTGTAGGCATGCGAAGGTGTTTATAAGGTATGTAGCAGTATTTGATAGTTACGAAGAGCCTCTGAGTTCGCTCATGAGTGCCTTTGATAGTTATGAAATGTTTATACCACGATGGTATTAAAATGCTACTAAATGCTGAGACTTATGGGTTAGTGGTTTGTCCCATCATTAGATCTTTGATAGTTTTGATATGGGTCTCGTGGTAATGTGGATATGATGAACCCGAGCTCACTAAAGTATGTTTTTGTCATATTGATTGTATGAAGTCCTTAATGTTTACTATCTTTGACTCCTTTGGAAATCTCTTGTTTTATAATGTATTGAATTCATGTTATACTCTGATGTAAATTACTCTTTGTCATAATGATTCTTGTTCGTCATGAACTATATTGTATAATTTATTTATTTTCCATGGAACCTCTATTTCACTATGCATTTTTATAATTTTACTTAGTTGAAGGCTCACCATATCATCTATGGATTTCATGATTTAGCTTATAAGTTTTCAGGCAAGATCTTGGAAAAGTTAGAAGACAAGGCTCTAACTATTTATGATGAGAAAGGTACCCCAGCTAGAGTTAGAATAATTGAGAGAATGAGTCTTAGATCTTAAATTGTAATATTTATAGAATTTATAATTGTTATTGATATGTCTTAGGAAGTTCAATAGACTGTAAAGAACCTTATGTATTGAAGTGATTTAAATGAATAAAAGGAAGAGAATTGATTTCTTATGTTCAAACTATTTATTTAGTTTTGTTTGGATTTAGGTTTGGGCCACATATATCTTCGATTGATTAGATCGTATGAATTCAAGGTATAGAAAGGTTCTACGAGTGTTTAGTGACCTTAAGCTTACCCATGCACTAGGACTGTCGCGCCTCGACAAGTAGAATGAAATGGAATTGAGTCTATCTAGTAGGACAGAAAGGCAATTTGAAGTCGAGTGAGGACGTATAAGATGACTGACCAAGGGCGGGGTGTGACATATACATTTGATGTTAATGCAGACAATATAAGAATGCGTTACCTAGGACGAGTCATGCAGATCTAATGAAACAATATAATTCTAAATTCTCATATTGGTTTTACCAACAAATAGGTGATTAATTTAATTACTCAATTAAATTATTGTCTTTTTTAATGTTAATTCAAAACATATGATTTAATTTCATTTATGTAATTTAGGTAGTAAAATTACATTCTTAAGGTCTTGCTTCTAATGACCTCTTTCATTTAGCAGGTGGTCCTCACTCTCACTTTAAGAGATACATTGGTTACATAGTCAATGGTTATCAATTTCATACATTAGATAGGCAAAAATTTAGAAAAAATAAAAATTCTGATGTTTTATCTAGAGGTGATGATAACTCTCCAGATAAAGAGTATTATGGAACTCTAAATGAGGTATTGGAATTACAATATGTCAGAAGAAATCAAGTTTTTGTGTTCAAATGCAATTGATTTGTTGTTCAACATAAGAGTGTTGGTTATAAAGAAGACATCTAACTCAATCACAAGTGTGAGAGCTAACTATCATCTTAATACGGAAGAGCCATTTATATTAGCTTGTCAAATTGAGCAAATCTTTTATGTGGAGGATGTAAAGGATCTAAATTAGCTCATTGTGATGAAAGCTCATCCATGGGATCAACATAGTATACCCAAATTGGAGGAAGATGACAATTTTTAATTGAATGAAACTAATATTGATGAGGTGTTTCAAGAAGAAGATAGTGATACACATAGTCGTGCTACAAGGCCATTGGACAATAATGATGTAGTCCACTTGAATAGGCTTGATGTAGATGCGAAAGAAGTGTTTATTGAAATTGCATGACAAATTGAAGAACAAATTAAGCATAATGCAATCTTAAATCAAGACTCCGATGATCAAGAAGAATAATTTAATGAATTAATCGACAGTGATGATGAAAGTGAAAACGATGAACAAGATGATGATGATTAAAGGTGGTATAGATGGTGTTTTTCATCATTATTTCATGTAGAACTGTATATAATTTATACATAAATTTCTATTCATCATCTCTTTACATAAATTTCTATTCATCATCTCTTTTAAAGTTGCATATAATATATGTCTAAATTTAACATTAATTATAAATAAATATAATTTTACTAATTAATTTAATATTTTACTGTAAATTATATTAGATATGAATCATAACATTATTGTTTTACTTTTTTAAATATAAGATATGGTGGGTGGAAGTAATTGAAGACGTAATTCTAAAAAGTTTTCACCGATGTTGAAGAACTAAGGAGATAGTGCAGACAATTCACATGTGCAAAAACAGCAATCTCAACAAGCACTTACACCTTCACAAAATTATTGGTTTGGACCACCTAAGAAAAAAAATGCTAAAGTTTACCAAGTTGAAGATAATTAAAAATATGTTTCTTTAATTATTTTTAATCATAAATATATAAAATATTAATATTAATTATTTAATCATTTAATCATTATTCACCATATTTAGACTAATTCTTAGGAATACTATATATAAGTATAAAAGGTTTACTTTTCTATTGTAGGTGAAGACAATTGTCGATGACTTTCATGCAAAAAGAAATTGTTGGCTCTATAAGAAGTGTGCCTCAATAAATTTTTTTAAAAAAAAACTATCATCACTTTCCAATTTAAAGCATGAAAATATGGAAAGAAATGGTGAAAGTTTAACAAATTTACAAGGTATTTTATAGTGTAACAAGATAGATTGTTCTAATTTGGTTGGTACTATTATTGTTATAATTCATTTGCTATTTATTAAATTGCTTTTTTTTTTTTTATGAAATACATGTTGGTGAAACTGTAGCTCAGAAAGAATTTCAATCTTAAAGACGATTTCCTCCTTCACCTATTTTTGATATACAACTAAGTTATTTTTTTTAAAAAAAAAATTCATATCTAAATGATTTATATAAGTATACAACTAAGTCATTTTTTATATATTTTTTAAAAGATTCGTTAGGGCATATCATGTCAATGGCAATGAGATATCCAATTTCAATTGAAATCAAGGCAATGTGGAAAGAAATGCTGGAAGATTACCAAAGTTACATGGTATTTTTGTATTTTATGTTTATAATTATTATGCATATGAAAATAATTTTTATTGTCAAGATATCTTTTTTATTCATTTGTTATTTATTAAATTGATTTTTTTTTTAATGAAGAACATGTTAGTGAAACTGGAACACATAAAATATTTCAGCTTCAAAGACGATCTCCTCATTCACTTATTTCTAGTATACAACTAAGTCATTTTATAATTTATATATATTGAATAAATTTTATAATTTTAGTGTTAGAATGTCCAAGATATGATGCTAGACTAATCTATTTGTTTGCTTATTTTCATTCTTGTGCTTATATCAATGCTTCCAAATAAAAAGGAAGCCTTGTTTCCCCTTGAAATGCAGCAGAAGTTGCATATATTTAGCCACCTCAGACCTAGATTTATATATCTCTTTTTTTTTTTTAACAAAAAAGAAAAACGAATTTCAGGGATAATAAATCATGCATGAAATAAAGACACTTCAAGACATATTTGGAAAATTACCAACAAAGTACGAGTGAACTGAAATGTCAAAACAACAAATCTCTGCTTCTATCCTAGCTCTCTCTTGGCACAATCTTTCTTCTTGCAAAGCCTTTTCCTTTCTCTTAGCCTCTTCATAAGCTGCATCACTTCTTATTCTCCTATCTTCTATTTGTGAAAGTAAAAAAGTGGTTCTTATAGGATTTTTCACAAAAAATACGATCTACATGAAAGACAGAGTAAGATCTAAATAGCACATTCACATCAAAGAAGATCAATGTGATATATTTGCAAAACTGAACCTAAAAAAGGATGGGACTGATTTGTGAGAATCAAATTCCCAATAATCTCTCTTTTTAATTTAATCATCAACTATAACTAAATTTGAAATACCCCTGACAACATCTATCAAGTGGAAGCTAATGAATAGCCTTATGACAACCCAAACAAACTACCATGCAATGCAAAATCATATGCACCACTAAATAAAGTAATAAGCTTTACTTGCAGTTGTTGGCTTGTCTATTTTTACTTTCATAACTTCCTCCTCCTATGTCTGCAGAACAAAATTTTAACACGAGTTAAACACTAATATGGTAGTTAATTATAAATATAAGTATTATAGAAACAACAAAGCCATATTTGTTGGCAAAAAAAAAAGTTATTTGATAGGATTATAAAGTTTCAAGTTCTTTCATATAATGAATATGCACTAGTAACAGACAACTCTCAAGTTATATATACTTGTCATATTTGCATAATTTGGAAAAAAGAAACCAGAGTTTCTTAGGTCACTGACCCACCTGTAACAAACAATGCCTTTGGTTTAGAAATTCTCACTTTTTTGTACAAATAAACATAATACAATAGAAGAAGGAAATGTACTTACATAATTTCAAGATTTGACATACTAAAAATTTCAAGAGTCGAGATTCCCTTCAAAATCATTTCTTATGAGGTAACTGTGATCAATACAGAATAGAAAATCACTTAAATATTTCCAAGATATTTCTTGATAATCTATAAAATAGATGATATTTCCAACACTAACAATACTTAATTAAGGGATTCTAAAATTGAAAGAGCATTAGAATATGAAAAATCAACTTACCCAAAATGAATTATAAACTAAAACTCCAACTTCCTTTCTCCTCCATTGTGAAATCTTCAAATATTAGATGAAATTAGGGCTAGGGATGAGTTTGTCACGCCCCGGCTCTAGCAGCGCAACAGTCTTAAAGCATGGCTAAGTATAAGATCACTGAAAAATACACCATGGATCCATACATATAGGACATGAATAATCATACCAAAAAATACACTGATCACATAGTGGGCCATACTTTAAGAAAAACCAAAATCTTTCATTTCATTTATAATAGAATCATTCCATATATAATCTTTTTGATCTACGGAGCAATCTAAAATAGAGGTACAACATTTATGACTTTTAGAAATTTTACATTCTTAAAATAACTTATACATTTATATAGCTTTTTAATGAAAAAGGAGGGTCAAGAAGCTCTATCGGCTCTGCTTCTAACTCTTCTAATCTATACCTAAAATCCACATACAATATGATGAGCCGTCAACTCAATAAATTATGAAATACATGTCAATATAGGGGTTTCATGAAAGAACAGTAAAGTTGTAATCATAATTACATTCATATCAATTTAATGTGTAATAAAGAACATATATACGTGCTAAAGACAAACTGGCACTAAGGGTCATCCGTCCGACAGAACCATATATTACAGTAGGAGAACTCAAGATAAAACATAACCACTATCCTGTGAGTCTCAATAATAGTAAGAGAACTCATGGGTGGAATGGCACCGCAAACCCCATCAGTCTCAATAACATAACAGTAAGAGATCTAGTGGGTGGGATGACACCACAAGCCCTATAAGTCTAAATAACAATAGGTATACTTAGTACATTCTTACGTTGTTTATAGATCATGTCAGTCGAGTCACTGGTGCACATGGTCTAATAGATTTTCTCCCATTTGTCAAGGTGTTTTGTCAATGTGTGGTTAAGGCTAAGCATTGGCTCAATGAGATCATCATCATAAATAATTGGTTAGCCCAATAACCTCATCATCATCAATATTTAGTTTAACATTTCAAATGGCTTTCAGAATTTAAGCAATGAAACAATATAGCTTCTTAAACAATCAAGTCTCAATAGATAGAAATAACAGTAATAATAACAATAATAGTATTCATAATACAATTTATGTCAACAGAAGGATCAACAAAGACATTCAAGGTAGGTCTACCATACATTAACACATTTCATAACTCACCTCACTATTTATAATCTCTTCTAATCATCATCAAGTTTGGCATTAATCATCCTTAGGCTCACTAGCTCACCAATATACTCTCTAGATTTACCTGGAGCTCTTCTAAAAAAGAAAGAAAGAAAGAAGGAAAGAAAAAACTTCACTTAGATCTTGGGTTTACTCTTGAGATCGATGGCTTCTTTGAAAAAAAGAAAAAGTGTTTCTGGAATGATCTATAGGTCTTTATATAGAAAGATAAAAGAATAAAATATAATTTTAATGGCCGACAAACTATTTATTTGGTAGATAACTTGCATTCCTAACCATATAATTTACTGTAAGGTGTTCAGAAGTAGGTGGCTTGTATTTTAAACCATACATTTCTCATCACATCTTTTTATAAGCACTGTTCATAAAATTATCTCACAATCTAACCCAGACAAATACTAATGCAACCGAAGCACTAACATACTAACATATACTCTTAAATAATAACTTAGACTTAAACTTAAGCCTATTTATATGTTATACAAAGCTATACAAAAATGAACCTATTAACTCGCTTCGTAGCTCCATAACAAGCCTCATAGTTCGCTTCATCATTCCATAAGCATCTGTAGCCTCGTTATTGAGCTTTTCGACTTGTCTCACTCTTGTATCGAGCTCATCAATCTTGCTTCATTTGTACCAAACTTGTATGCTTGCTTTGCTTACTTCGATTCGTCTTCGAAGCATCTCGCTACACATCTTCGTCCTAGTCGCTAAAGCCTTTCTCTTCTCTTATGCCGAGTTCATCTTCATCTTTATTAACACTAAGCTTATCTATCTGTCTAAGCTTCATCCTCGTCACCGAAGTTCGTCCTCGAAATCAAACCTTGTTCTTACCATTGAAATTTCTCCTTCACCTCATAATACTTTGCCTAGTCATTCGAAGTCCGTCTTCGTCATCAAGACTCATCCTTACTATCGAAGTCCCACTTCATCACCGAACCTCACCCTCAGTGTCAGACACTTGTTGAAACAGGGAGTCCAACAGAAGCTTCCTAATTATCACTTCATCCTCGTCCTTGTCTGTAACAATCCTTACACTTAAACTTACGAACTTCCATCACTTACCAAATGCTTGTAACAATCGTAACGGGCTTCCTTAATTTGTAATGATTGTTACTTTACTCTCTGTTTGAAATTCTTAACTTAATAGTAACGTCTATTCTTCCTTGGTAATAAGCATGACTTTGTCCTCTGTGTAATTTTTTAAAATTCACCAACTTAAGAATCTTTACAATTAACTAAAATTTGAGGTGTTACAGAGTTTATGGTGACCTATGGATGCTAAAGAAATCCTCACTTGATCTGATTGTGTTGGGTTCATCGAAGTTGAAGAAGATAAAATTGGGTCTTCTTTCTCTCTCTAAATTTCTTGAAAGCTCTTCCATTTTCTTAAGGTCTTAAAACTCAAAGCATAATTGGTGATTATAAAAGGATTTACACAGGTAATAGATGATTAAATTGATGGTAAAATGGTGGATGGTGGTGTTGGCACATGGTAAAGAAGAAAAAGAAATGAAAGTTATCTTATTCTCTTCAATTCTACGTTTGAAGCATATATTTCTTTCTTTCTTTCTTTTTTTTTTCAACTTAATCACTCAAAAAGTGCCACCTAACCTCCCTTTAGAAAAATCCACACACCACTTTTCTTTCATTCCTTTCCATTTTGTTTCACGATTCTTCTATCCTTTTCTTTTCTATTTTATTTTATTTTTATTCTATTGTTTTTAAGTTTGGGGTGTTACATATGCCACCTCCAAATTTTATCTTCTTAATTTATTTTTTAAAGGCTTGTTAAGGCATCATTTATTGTATTGTATTTTATAATTTCTCGTATTGTATTCTAATAAAGTTGTCTTCTTATATATATTTTTTTCAAAGATCCGTTAAGGCATCATGTTGATAGAAATGAGACACCTAATTTCAATTCAAATCCAACCATTGTGGACAAAAATGCTAGAAAACTACCAAATTTATATGGTATTTTTATATTTATGAGTCCATTTTAATCTATTTTATAACTTAATTGATTTTTTTTACTAATATATTATTCTTATAAAAATAATTTTGCTTTCTAAGATTCGCCAAGGCAGTAAGTTGATTTTGATGAGACTTGCATTCCTAACTCAACTCAAACAACTATGCAAAGAGGTCCAAGAAATTTACAAGGTAACTTAAAGTTATTTGTATACTTCATAAATACTTTCTATATATATTAACAATTGCAAACAGTATTTAATTTTAAGCATAAAATTATATTTAGATACTAAAAAGTTCTTAATATGTGTCTTTACACTAGCCTCATTAAGGTTTGGCACTACTAGTAGAGGATTATACAAAGGAATTGATATCGAGAAGTTAACTAATGAAAAGAAGGACAAGTTAATTGTCTTCATACCACCTAGCAAGTATTTTCGTTCCATTGGTGTGCATGAGAGAAAATTGGCTTCATGGTTAAGCTATTGTGCTAGGTCTTTTGGATCACCAAAGGATTCATGAGATACTATTGAAAAAAAAAATTATAAGTAATTATGTGATATGATTACGGTAAGTATCATTTATATTTTTTTTCAAATAATGATTGTTTTATTATATATTATAAATTTTCTATATATACAATTGATGTGTCGAAACGCACACTAACTGACTGCAAGTGCACAAGTCGTTATCAAGTAATAAAGTGATGAGTGAGTATTGTTTCCCACGAGGAATGTTTATAAGTACTAGCGCAAACTTCAACTATTGTCTAGTGAATAATCAATCAAGGATAATTAAAACTAAAACTAAAACTAAACTAAAATGTGAGAAGATTGATAGATATAAACAAGAGTAA
>CATKHJ010213780.1:0-10474 GCA_949750685.1 Vernicia montana | reverse complement strand
TTTTGTATATACCACACGTAGCTAATTAATTTAACTAATTTTTTAATTAAATTAATTAATTAAATTAATATGTATATATTAAAGTAGTTGCAGATACTAAAAATATATCAATTTATAGTATACATATACCATTTACTGTTACTTTATCTTTTTAATTTTTTCATCTTTCCAATTTGTATAAATATAAAATAGTTGCAGATACTAAAAATCTACTAAAAGTATACCAATTTATGGTATACGTATACCATTTACTGTTATTTTATCTTTTTTAATTTTTCATATTTCCAATCTGTATAAATATAAAGTAATTATATATACCAAAAATCTACTAAAAGTTTACTAATTTATGGTATACGTATACCATTTACTATTATTTTATCTTTTTATTTTTTTTATATTTCCAATTTGTATAAATATAAAGTAGTTGCAGATACCAAAAATTTACTAAACATATACCAATTTATGATATACATATACCATTTACTGTTACTTTATATTTTTAATTTTTTTTTATATTTCTAATATGTATAAATATTAAATAGTTGCAAATATCAAATATATACGAAACGTATACCATATTTTCGTAAACATATATCATTTATTGTTGCTTTTTTTAAAGTGTGCTAATGCACTTCTTGATATTATTATCAATTTATCAAAATATTTGTATATAGCAAAAATATTGACTACATCAATCAATTAAAATGTATAAAAATGAACAATTTTTTTTCTTATTATTAATTTTTTTTACCATTGTTAGTTTCTATTATTTTTATGTATTTTTCATTTAATTTATTTTTCATTTATTAAAATATATATGATTATTAAGAGCTTATTTCATAAAATAAAAAATAACTAATTTTATAATAATATTAAGAAGAAATTTAGAATTGTTGAGTTTTTTTTTTAAATAATATTATTAGGTTGTCATTTCAAAAAAATTCATTTCAAGAAAATCCACCATCACATATTTTTTTCTTAATAGTCAATGAGAGTATTTTTGTAATTAAAAGTAGCTGAATAGACTTTTTTTAAGTTTTTTTTTTGGAGTATTTTTATAATATTTTTTATTTTTTTTTTATTTTTTTTTTATTTTTTTTATGTATTTGTGTAAAAAAACCCGCTTATGATAATTATCAATTTATCATATTGTGAGAATAACTGATTTGAAGTTTAATTATTCTTCTTTGACCCGAGAAATATATTCAATTAGTTGGCTGGTGCTCGTGCTTTTGCACATATATATTCGATTTATAATAATTTTATAAATTCATTATTTTTATAGTAAATATTAATCTTGAAGTAATTATTTTAAAAAAATTAATTAGAATAAAAAATAAATAATAATTTTTATAAAATTATAAATTTTATGGTGATATCAATAAAAAATAATATAAAAATGAACTATAAAAAATTATGAAACTAATGCATGTAATATATATATATTGTTATAAATAAATTATTATATCAATACTCTTAAATTGGAAGTGCTATTAGTTTAATATTAATACAGGATGAAAAATGAACTATAATAAATTATTTTAAATCAGTGGTGTCACAGAAAAATATATAAATTCTAGAATTAATATTTAGTTGGTAAAAGAGTTTGTTTTCTTTTCAATCATTAGAGTTTAATTTTTAAAGCCAACCCTTAGAGATAATATCTAAATGTATAAATCGAGCGTGGGATGTGCTTTTGAGAGAAGATTTAATCTAGGTTAACATATAAGTTAGTTTGAAAATATTATTGACCAATTAGTTAATATATTAATTTCGTAAAATTAATCAATGAAATTATTTCGTTAATTTCGTAAAGTTAATTATCAAAATTATTTTTCTACTTTATTTCGTTAATTTTATAAAGTTAATTTCGTAAAGTTAATTAATAAAATTATTTTTTTATTAATTTAAAAAAAAATTTTGTAAAGTTATTTTATACAAAATAAATCATATTTTAGTAAAATTAAAAAAAATTTTGTAACTAAGAAGAATTAAAAAAAATAATTTAATTTACGAAAAATATAATAAAAATTATGATTTTTCGTAAAAAAAATTATTTTTTTAATAAAGTAAAACAAAGTAGATCTATTTTGTTAAACACACACACACACACACACACACACACACACACATATATATATATATATATATATATATATATATATATATATATAAGCAACTTAATTTTTTATTTGAAAGATATTCAAATCTATCTTTATTTGAATATTTCAAAATATGGAAAATTCGTTTGGATATTTTCTTTTTCTTTTTTTTTTTTTTTTTTCCAGAAAAGTAACCATTCAAGCGTAGCCTAATTTCCTAATATATTTTAAGATGGTGGAAGACAGAGTTATGGAATTAAATTTGTCCATTCATTATTGTAGTCCTTGAAACGAGTTATTTAGAGGGGGGGAAAAAAAGTAGAAAAGAACACAGAACAAGTAGAATTCCATATATAAGAAACCCATAGTAGTGAGTTCATAATATTCTTTGCTTGAAACCCATAGTGTATAATCTTAAGAAATTTGATTTTCATTAGGAAAAGAGTGTCAATGGTTTCGTTAACATTTCTGTTTTGCTCTTATTACATTCTTGTACATCTAGCTGCTTTTTCAATTGCTCAGCCAGACTTCTTGTATCATTCCTGCTCTGACATAGGAAACTACACAACTAACAGCACCTACCAGAGAAACCTTAACAGCCTCTTATCCTCTCTCGCCAACAACACTGAAATTGACTATGGATTTTACAACCTCTCTGTTGGCCAAACCCCAAACCAAGTAAATTCAATCGCACTTTGTAGAGGGGATGTTGGGCTACTAGACTGTCGAGGTTGCATCATTAACTCTACAATCAAGATCTTGCAGAATTGCCCCAACCAGAAGGAAGCAATCGGATTTTATGATTTCTGTATGCTCCGATTCTCAAACAAATCTATAATAGGGGTAACTGCAGGAAATTCTATTTTCTATATGTGGAATCCGACCAATGTTTCGAGCTCAGAATTGAATCAATTCAATCAGGACCTGCAAGCGTTGTTGACTACACTGAGAAACACAGCTGCATCGGGGGATTCAATTCGAAAGTTTGCGACAGGAAATGAAAGGTCCGGATTTTATACAATATTTGCACTTGTGCAATGCACTCCTGATTTATCTGGGCAACAGTGCGATGATTGCCTGGTTGGGGCTATTTCAGAGATTCCAATATACAGTGGTGGGAAAGTTGGAGGGAGAGTAATAAAACCCAGCTGCAATCTCAGGTTTGAGACTTATCGTTTTTACGAAAGTACTACACCCGACTCACCTCCACCATCATCACAAGAAGCACCGTCACCACCACAAGGTAATTAATGAGTTGTAAATCACAAAATGTATTATTTCTGTTATCATCCCTTCTTAACTCTTCGGAAAGCCAACTTTTGCAGGAAAAAAGGACAATAATGCACGAACTATTGTTATCATCGTTGTTTCAATTGTTAGCGCTGTTATACTTATCATCTGCATCTGTGTCTTCTTAAAAGTTCGGAAGCCAAGGCAAACAGTTGAAAGTAAGTAAAAATTGGCGAATTTCAATGTTGATTTATGAATTATTTTCCTTTTTCAAAATTTAGAGTTGATTATTGGAGCAGTAACTTTGTTCTTATTATAAAGCTGTGGATGAAATAGAAAACGTGGAGTCATTGCAATTTGATTTTGGGACTATTAGAGTTGCGACAAATAACTTTTCCGAAGAAAATAAGCTTGGACAAGGGGGATTTGGTGCTGTTTACAAGGTGAAAATCGAAATATATATTTATCATGGTTGATATGAGTTTAATTACAGGTACATATATATATATAATATGATTGATTTATAAATATTTTCAGGGTACGCTTTTCAATGGACAAGATATTGCAGTGAAAAGGCTTTCTAAGAATTCAGGACAAGGAGATTTGGAATTTAAAAATGAAGTCCTATTGGTGGCCAAACTTCAACACCGGAATTTAGTAAGGCTTTTGGGATTTTGCTTGGAAGGAAATGAGAGGCTTCTTGTATATGAGTTTGTGCCCAACACCAGCCTTGATCATTTTATATTTGGTATGTAAATCTACTTCATAATGATATATTATTCCCGTTCATTTGGGGGTTGGACTTAAATCATAGTACTCGAGTCTCGAGCACATTTCAATATGATGATCAACATATATTAAATTCATTAAAAATGTAAAGATCCAATCAAACGGGAAAATCTGGATTGGGAAAGGCGTTACAAGATCATTGGAGGCATTGCTAGAGGGCTTCTTTATCTTCATGAGGATTCTCGACTTCGTATAATTCATCGTGACATGAAAGCAAGCAATATTTTACTAGATGAAGATATGAACCCAAAAATTTCAGATTTCGGAATGGCAAGATTATTTGTGATGGATCAAACCCAAGGCAATACAAGTAGAATTGTGGGGACTTAGTAAGTATCTAAACGAGCTGAAAATAAAATTTACTAATCATTCGCTATTTTTATTATCCACCATACTCAAAACAAATTCAGTTTAATTAAATTTGAGCTTATGTGTGAATTTGAATACAGCGGCTATATGGCTCCAGAGTATGCAATGCATGGCCAATTTTCAGTTAAGACAGATGTATTTAGCTATGGGGTTTTGCTTTTAGAGATTGTAAGTGGTCAAAAGAATAATTGTTTCCGCAACGGGGAGAATGTAGAGGATCTTTTGAGCTATGTAAGTATATATACAATATTTAGGAAACACTTTTGAAATGGTTAATTTCCCATCAATATCCTTAAAAAGAAGGAACATTAATTGAACAACCTTGCAGGCATGGAAGAATTGGAGGGAAGGAACATGGATGAATCTTATAGACCCCACTCTGAGGACTGGTTCAAGAAATGAAATGATGAGGTGCATTCACATTGGGTTACTATGCGTTCAAGAAAATTTGGCTGACAGGCCAACTATGGCATCAGTAGTTTTGATGCTAAACAGCTACTCGCTCACTCTGCCAATACCCTCACAACCAGCATTTTTTATGCACAGCAGTATTGAATTTGAATCAGACATTTCATCTTCATTGGGGTATAATTCAAGGGAGACAGAGTACTCACAATCTAAATCTGAAACTTTGCCATTATCGAGAAACGAGGTTTCAATTACTGAATTATATCCTCGATAATGGTATTAAAGATTACACGCATTTTCCTTATTTACATGTTTTGTGATCAACTGCATGCCTGTGTATTTTGTAATTTTTATTACATATCCAGCTGGTACGATTGTTTCATATTTTTGTTATAAAATGCTAATAAATAATATCAACTTCCAGTTTGGAATTCTTGGGTGTAGCTCAAAAATGCAATACAAATAGACTTGGTCATAGTCAGATATAAATTTAAAAAATAATTTTTTTAAAAGTACAGTCCGTCTAACTCTTTTTTTCATAAATTGAGAATCTCGACTAATGAATATGTCAACATACAAGGCAAAAAATCACCATTATTAGAATTCAGAAAGTTTAAGTTGACCTGGCTATTTCATAGGAAATAAGAGGCATGGAGTTACGTTTCTATTCTCCTATTATTATTATTATTATTGTCTTTTTCTTGAAAATGATTCTCTTATTATTTACTTTGACCTGAATAATATAAATTAATGTGAAAGGATCCACTTATGGGTGGAGTCGGAAAGTTTTTATTATCAATCAAATATACCTAACAAATACCTAATTGTATAAAACAAACAAGTTAACTCTATATTTATATATGATTAAAATAAAAATTTTAACAGGTATATATGTAATCAATCATATTTTTTAAAATAAAATGAAATAACTAATCATATTTATCTTGTAAAAATAAAATTTTATATAATTTTTACAAGCTGAGGCCAAATGATCCATAAATAATTTGATTCATTCACACCTTAAATATATTTGACTTTTTGATGATTTTTCTTCACAGTGGTTAGTCTATAAAAAATTTGTTGAAACTCCATTTGCCTTTGTAATTAAGGCATGCAATGGCTTGCACTAGCGTTTTGTTTTGTTTTTGTTTTTTTTTTTTTAATTTTTTATATAGTATTAGAAAGAAGAATCGAACACAAATTTATTAGCCATGTGTAAATACATTTATTATTAGAAACATCATGTTTAGGAGCAATGGCGAAGCCACGTGGGAAATATGGTGAGCAATTGCCCACCTTTTTATTTTTTTAAAATATTAAATATATTATTTTAATTAGAAAAAATTACATATTTGACAATAAATTGACTATCTTATAATACATTTTTACTTTAAAATGATTATAAATTTATAATATATGAAATTTTATCTCTTTTTATAAAAAAAAAATTACGGCTTCGTTTGTGCATACCGGTTCGAAATTTATGGTCAATATATGTAAAATAATTATTGAATGCCCATATGAAATTTGTTGGTATATTTTTAGATTTTCTTAAAAATAAAATATATAATTTCTATAGACATATTGTATATTTTAAGATACGTATCAATCTAACAAAAATCTATATTGTTCAAGTTATTTCCTGATTTTTGGTTTTTCTCTAAGATATATATTATTTTGATTAGTTATTTGTTAATTTAAGGTTTTGTAGTTTGTAGATTTTTTTATTTATTTATTATTTTGATAGGCATTTATCTAGCAATATTTTAATTTTAATATTTTTTGAAAAAGAATTCAATATTAAACCTAAAGAAAAAAAGGAAGATAAGTAGATAACATTAATATTATACTACAGAACACCGTGTCTGCCTGCTACGGTTGTCGTCAACGACTTCCATCTTAATCAAAGGTTTTAAATACTGTAATGTTGCATTCAAAGTTAGATTTTTCTGCTTTATTTATAATAATATTTTGAATATAATGAAACATTGACCAAATGACCATAGAATGAACAAAAAGTTGCGTGTTTTGCTAAACAAGTTTCACTTCTAATAAAGCGGAAATAATGACAATAGAGTAGACGTTGATATGGTCCAAGGCGATTTGTCCGTGATCACTTCAATCTCTATCAATTATGTATACTACAGTTCCCCTAATAAGATATACTTCCATCTTCATTAAGAATTCATATTGACTTCAATTATATAATATTTTTTTTTTTTTTCTAATATAGCTTTATTCTAGTAGTAAGACCAAAACACAAATTTTTTAAAGTTGCATTATTTGTTTTCTATTCATATTGAGATTTTGTAATATTATTATATATTTATATTGTATATAATATTTCAGAAAAAAAGAATTATAAAGTATAATTTTTTTAGTTTATAAAAAATCTTAAACATAAGAAATTATTGTGATAATAAACACTCAATTTAAGCTTGCTGCTTAGTTACTATATTTTTAATTTAGTGGTAGTTCTAGATTTAGATGGATGTCAGGCTGTTATAATTTGTTAGTAATTAAAAAAAATTAATCCACAAATATCAGAGACCTTTTCACTGACTTGTAAACTTTTAACCTTCCATGGCATAAAGCATATTATTCTCAGTCCACCATTAATAATAATAATTCTCCGTATAAAATGGTTTGCCCGTCAACATCTACGACGAGAAATTGTAAAAATCTTTGGCAATTTCCTTTGCAAAAAAATAAATAAATAAAGGAAAAAAATTGTTGAAATTTTCCAATGCTTTGAGCTAATTAATAAGGGAAACACATGCAAATATGGGTTCACTACTTCTAACTCTCAAGTTCTGACTTCCTTAAAATCCTTCAAATAATTTTCAAGAAAACAATGAATTGTTTGAGATTTCTGTTTTCCCTTGCATACATTATTCTACAGCTAGCTGCTTCGATAGTTGCTCAGCGTAACTTCTTGCTCCGCCGGTCCTGTTCTAATATAGGAAACTACACGGCTAACAGCACCTACCAAAAAAACCTCAACAGTCTCCTGTCCTCCCTTGCCTCTAACACCCAAATTGACTACGGATTTTACAATTTCTCCACGGGCCAAACTCCAGATCAAGTGAATGCAATTGCACTTTGTAGAGGTGATGTTTCTCTTCAGGATTGTAGAGATTGTGTCAGTAATTCTACTCGCGAGATATTGCAGATTTGTCCCAACCAAAAGGAAGCAATTGTGTTCTATGATTTTTGCATGCTTCGATTCACAAACAAATTCATATTCGGTGTAAGAGAAGGAAACCCCACTTTCTATATGCAAAATGTAAACAATGTCTCTGATGTGAATGAGTTCAATCCAGCCTTGCAATCGTTGTTGACCACACTTAGAAACACAACTGCATCAGGAAACTCTGTCCGAAAGTTTGCAACCAAAGATGTAATTGCAGGTTTTGATACCATATACGCACTTGTGCAATGTACTCCTGATTTATCGAACCAGCAGTGTGATGATTGCCTGGTGGAAGCTATAGGAGAGGTTCCATATGCTAGTAGTGGAAGGAGAGGAGGGAGAGTAATTAAACCCAGCTGCAATCTCAGATATGAGACTTATCGTTTTTATGATACTACACTTGATGATGCACCGCCACCATCGCCACCAGTATCTCCACCTCCATCCACGGAAGGTATACGAGTAATATTTTATTAATAATAATTCATATCCTTTGTATCTTCAATTAATTAATTATATGTTTTGCAATTGCAGGGAAGAAGAGCAATACAATACGAACAGTCATTATCATTGTCGTACCAATAGGCATTGCAATACTTGCCATCAGCTTCTGCATCTTTTTAAGAGTAAGGAAGCCAATGAAAGAAATTGAAAGTAAGTAAAAAATTGATCATGATTATATGTTGCTTATTGTTATTTTATTTTAACATGCTTGAAAAGGTACAACTGAATTACAATTATCGCAAATTGTGATAATTGTATTTTTACATATATACAAAATTAGGAAATGTATTATATTTTAATTTTGGAACTTTGTTTTTGTGAAGCTGTGGATGAAATCAACAGTCCGGACTCTCTGCAATTTGACTTTGGCACTGTTAGCGAAGCAACAAATAACTTTTCTCAAGGAAATAAGCTTGGACAAGGTGGATTTGGTGCTGTTTACAAGGTAATTAATAAAAAAAATTTACTATACAAGACATGCATGTAAATCATTTATCTTGGTTGCAATTACTTAATTATAATATTGTGCGTGTTAAAGATAATTAATTAATATATATGCAGGGTACCTTTTATAATGGACAAGAGATAGCTGTCAAAAGACTTTCTGAGGATTCAGGACAAGGAGATCTAGAATTTAAAAATGAAGTCCTATTGGTGGCCAAGCTTCAACACCGGAATTTAGTCAGGCTTCTTGGTTTCTGCTTGGAAAGAAATGAAAGGCTTCTTATCTACGAGTTTGTGCCTAACACCAGCCTTGACCATTTCATATTTGGTAAGCCTACACAACTTTGATTAATTTCGGATTGAATTCATTTTAAGTTCAATTGAAAGAAATTCATATGCACAATTTAAATGTTTATTATCTTGTGGGAGAAATTTGAATAGTATAATTCTATGAATATGTAGATCCAATCAAGAGAACATCTCTTGATTGGGATAGGCGTTACAAGATAATTGGTGGCATTGCTAGAGGGCTCCTTTACCTCCACGAGGACTCTCGACTTCGTATTATTCATCGTGACTTAAAAGCTAGCAATATCTTATTAGATGACGATATGAATCCTAAAATTGCTGATTTTGGCATGGCAAGATTAGTTGTAATTGATCAAACTCAAGCCAATATTACAAGTAGAATCGTGGGAACATAGTAAGTATCTAAACAAAGTGAAAACAAAATTACTATTTGTTTAAGGAAAATTCTTGCTTAAGCTAAATCTACATTAAATATGAAACTAAATTTATATAAATTTTTACAGTGGCTATATGGCTCCAGAATATGCAATGCATGGCCAATTCTCAGTTAAATCAGATGTATTTAGCTTCGGTGTATTACTTTTAGAGATTGTAAGTGGTCAGAAGAATAGCTCCTTCCGCAATGGAGAGAATGTGGAGGATCTTTTGAGCTACGTAAGCATAATAATCGTATAGCTATAGAAATTAACTCAAGCTCTACTTTTCACTATGAGAAATTATTTGCCCTTTAATATCATAATATATTCTACATTGATAAATCTTTGCAGGCATGGAAAGTTTGGAGAGAAGGGACATCTCAAAATCTTATAGATCCAACTTTAAGGACAGGTTCAAGAAATGAAATGATGATATGCATTCACATTGGATTACTATGCGTTCAAGAAAATGTAGCTGATAGGCCTACCATGGCATCAATAGTGCTCATGCTAAATAGCTATTCTCTTACCTTGCCAATACCCTCACAACCAGCATTTTTTATTCATAGTAGAACTCAATCAGATCTATCATCATCATTGGGTTATAATTCAAGGGAGACCGAGTCCTCACAAGCCAAATCTGAAACTCTCCCATTATCGATAAACGAGGCTTCAATTAGCGAGTTATATCCACGATAAAGGTCAAGGAT
>CATKHJ010213775.1:0-37725 GCA_949750685.1 Vernicia montana | reverse complement strand
TATAAATTTATACGTTTTATGTTTTATATAAATGCAAATTAATGAGAAAATACTATCTAATATAAATAAAATTAACTTATTAAGACCATAATTTAAATAATCACATTAACGGCCCATTTATAACTACACAAAAACAAGGTGGGGTTGGTTGGTCCCGCTCAAATTAACCACCGTAATCACAGGTACACCCCTCGCGCGAATTTGTCACCTGTTACCCATAATCTCTCCTTCTTCCTTCAATTTCTCTCTGCTTCGATTCTTCAATTCTTTCTTTCATTTTCTCTCTCCCCTTCATTTCTTTTTTTTCTTGCTTCATTGTAAATATGTTATTTTCTTGCTGATTTCATTGTTTTGTTTTTATTTTCTTTTTTTTTTCCCCTTAAAATTGAGACAATCGCTATGTTTTTGCTATTTCTTGATAGTTTTCTTATGTGGGTAGTGTCCCTGGATTTTGTTTTAATGAAATGATTTTTCTTTTTAAATTTGTATAATTATTGAGTAAAGGGTTTCCAATTTTTTAGAAAATGGCCAGTTTTTGCAAGTGGGTTTTCTTTGATTTTTACCGTTTTGTTTTAAATCTAAATAGTGCTCTGTTCGTTGTGGAAAACAGAGGAATTTTGTTCCAGAATGTCTCTGGCTTTGACAATTAGTAGCTTTTATTTATCTTTTTTGTTTGTTTTCTGTAAAGAATTTTGTTTTGTTATCTTGGTGAAAACCATATTCGCCATCTAGTTTTGGTGCCTGAGATGAAAGCTTCAGTTGGAGAGGTGTATTTTTTCAGAATTAAAGTGAGTGTGTGTGTGCTGGGTCATGATAAAGAAAAAGGGAAGAATCAATTTTGACAAAAAAGGTTGGGCAGTTTGGTTGGTAATTACAGTCTAATGGGTTTGGTTTACTTATTGATTGCAGGATGGGAAGGGTCAAGCTAAAGATAAAGAGGTTAGAGAGCACCAGCAATCGACAAGTGACCTATTCGAAACGAAGGAATGGGATCTTGAAGAAAGCTAAGGAATTGTCTATATTATGTGACATAGATATTGTCCTTCTAATGTTTTCTCCAACTGGAAGGCCTACATTATTCCAAGGGGAGAACAGGTTATTAAACAGAAACATGTCATTCATATTTTTACCTTTAAAAAGATTCACTACAAATGACTTAACATGATGTTATTGTTTAGCTAATTTGGCATGACTTATGAAATTGACTTTCTATTTATGATTTATGCACCATGGGTGATTGAGACTTAGTCAATTCTTCTATCAATTTTTGTTTGTCCCTATTTTGAAGGTGTAAAGAGGTGCATGTTTTCTTGTTCCAAAATGTGGTAAGACTGAGTGTATTATGTTTTAGTTATAGAATTTTGTTACATAATTGTTGCATTATTTTCCATTCTGCTTTCTGTTTGCTTGTGCAAACTTAAGTTTGTTTGTGATGGAGGAAATTCATTGATAATAACATATGAAGCATGTTGTAGATTCCAGATTTTGGGAATTACAGTGTTTGAATTTCTTTGTGGAACATGGAACTCATGCTGTCAATTATTAAGTTTTTTATTAGATGGAGAAAGCCACATTATTTTTGCTAGATGCAAGCTGGTAGGTAGAAAACGAAGCAATATCTTACTCATAACCTTTACAAGATATAAATAGTTCTTGACGGTAAATTTATGAAAACATGAGAAATGACTTAATATCTTGCTCATGAGTTCTTCATCATTTATAAGCAATGGCGAAGCATGGTGGAGACAAGGGGGGGCCAAAAATTTTCAATTTTTTTAATTTTATATATATATATAGGCTGAGTATTGCGAGGCAAAGCCATGGCCCCCCAAAGTCTATGAATACAATTGTGATAGATAAGTTGCGAGTGAATACAGCTGTAACAAATAATCACTTTGATAATAAAAAATTAAAAAATAAAAAGAGAGAAGCCAATAGCAGAGGTTTCTTCAACTCTCCCATTTTCACTCTCAGTCTCTCACATTTCTCACTCTCAGTCTCTCACATTTCAATTTGAGAGGTAAGTATTTCAATTTAAAATTAATTTTACTTCAATTAATTTTTGTAGGTTAATTAATTTCACTTCAATTTGTAATTTGTGTTATTATTTAGAGATTGTAAACACCAAATTCTTTTCTTGATATTTGATAATTAAATTATTCTGATTATATGCAATTTAGGATCTTTCTGTTTGAACCACCTAGTTTCTCTTGTTTTTTATTTTTTTGGACTGTATTAGATTGTTTATTCATTTCACTTTTTGTTTCTATATTGGCTTTGTTAATTTTTCTTTTCATGTTTTCAGTAAAAGGACCTTATATAGGGGGAAATAATGAGATTATTTATTTGAATTGGTTTTATACCTATGGAAAATAATAAGCAAACATGGACATGGTGTATAGATAAAATGGTATACAGATTATTCATTTGAATTGGGTTTTTGATTTATGATGAAACTTGTATTATACTTTATTTAGTTGCTTTTGATAAAATGATTTACAGATTGCTCTTTGGTGTATAGATAAAATGGTCTACAAATTGCTCTTTGGTTACAACTTTTAGTTTGGCCCTCCTAAAATTTGAAGTCAAGCTCCGCCACTGTTTATAATTCATTCTACTTTGATACTTTGAATGATCATGTTTTAGGAAACATCTTTTTTTTTTTGTTTTTTGCTTCCTATTCTATTACATGTGAACATATTAAGGTTCTTCACATGCTTAACAGTCTACACAGCAGACATTTTAGAAGAGATTACATTAGTTTTTAGGCAGAGATGGCACTTAATTGAAAATAGTGTCTTATGTTGATGTTGAATGTGTTTGAAACACTTTCCCTTTTCTTTTCTTTAGGCACATACTTAATTGAACTATGGCTACTAAATCAGATAGATTATTGCCACATGGGATTTCCATGAGCAAATCACATTTACTGTTGAAGGTAGAGTTCATATCTAGAGTAAGTTTTGCCAACACTAGATGTGTACACCCGTATGATGTGATAATAATATGTTGAGTAAAAAAGGGTATTGGTGTATTTTCACTAGACAAAAATGGTCATAAGAGTCATGTTACTAGTACACAGTTGTTTTAAATCACATTCACACATTGGTTGGGTGTATGAGGTGAGAATGTACACATAGTGTAGGCAAGAATTTTCCTCATCTCTAATACACTCCTGAGTACAATGTGGATCCCATATGTCCTTCTTAAGTGTTCACATGAACAGGTTAATGTCAATTTTAAACATAGAAATGATTTTAACACTTAATAAAGTTGTGATCTAAATTGATAAAAAAAAAAAGGACATAATCGTGAAAAACATTGAAATTCATGAATTTGTTTCTTCACTACACCTGCATGATTTTCTTGTAATAAAAATTTAAATAAGCACTTCTATGTATATTAATAATAAAATCAATAAATTATAAAGTCAAAATCAAAATTTTTATGAGTTTATTTGTGAGCTTGTTTATGAGCTTGAATGTATTGAGCTTCATCTAACTTGAGTTTGGATTGTTTATTAAGCAAACTCTAAAAGTGATTTTGAGCTTACCTTGTGCAGCTTATTGAATGAGGCCAAGTAAGTCTTTATTGAGCCATGTCTTGAGTGTCTCGAGCAGCTTGGCTCATTTCCATCCCTAGGTCTAATTTATGAATTGTTTAGACTATATGGAGATCAATCAACAAGTTCTTTCACTTGTGAATAACTATTGTGAACTTCATTGTCTTTTTGAATAAACAAAAGTTATAAAAACATTCATGTAGACATGACTATCAAGGCACATCATGTAAATGACTACAAGCACAGGTAATAATGATCTTTAGGATTGTTTTACTGTTACAAAGAGCATTGAACATCTATGTTCGAGTAATCTTACTTTCAGTGGCAAGTACTCTAGATGCCTCCAAAAAATAACCAGTCATTTATATGCTAATATGTTTTATCTTCTTCATTTTTCAGCAACATTGAAGATGTTATTGCAAAATTTTCTCAGTTAACTCCACAAGAAAGGGCAAAAAGGTACGAGAACTTGCAAGAAAATTGTGAGCTTTGTCAATTAGCAGTTTGAATTTTGGTGGCAGTACAGTTAATAGATTTTCCATTTGAACAGGAAATTGGAGAGCCTTGAAGTAAGATTGACTATGGTTCATCCTTTGAAATGTCATATTTGTTGTAATACTTTTCTTGTTGCTAGTACATACTGGTCGATTACATTTTGTCTTCAACTCATGCAATCAATTTGGTTTTCTTCTTGAGAATATAGGCGTTGAGGAAAACCTTCAAGAAGTTGGACCACGATGTAAAAATACAAGACTTCTTGGGTGCAAGGTATGTGATTATTTTGGTCAAGTTAGTGGGTTTTCAGTTGAAGATGATCTTGGATCTGAATTTCTTTTTTCTTTTCCTTGCAGCAATCAAACAGTTGAGGTAAGAAACAGTTACCAACATTGTTATCATTCTTGATAGATTTGGATTCACATGTTACTATCCATCTCAATGATATTTTTTGTGGTCAATGTGTTATGAACAGGAATTGACTGATCAAGTTAGGCTGTTGCAAGCACAAATTACAGAAGTACAGAAGAGGCTGAGGTGCACCTTTGGATCTTTTAGTCATTAAAATATTCCTTTTACCTTTATGGTCTTCTTGACCACACTCCATTAACATGAGATGATATGAAACAAAAGCTAGCTATATCTTTAAGATCACATGATTTTGAAACTTCTTTAATATTGCATGACTTTGAAACTTTAGTCATATATTTGTATTTCATTTTAATTTTTGCGTTGGTACTGATGAGAGTTGTAAAGCTTCCAAAATTTCATTCCACTTTTTTCATAAACTTGTTTTTCTGCAGTGTTTATCCTATGAATTCTATTTTATGGTTGATTTTTTTTTCCTTGCTGCAATAAGATATTGGCATTGCAGTTCAGAGGATAGTAAATCTTAGTCTGGGAATGTTGTACTAAACTTAACCTAAAATTTTGCTGTTAGCTTGTAAATTTTGAGCTCTCTTATCCACTAACATGTTACTCTGAATAAAACCTGTAGTTGGACAGATTGGAATCACCGTTAGTAGTTTGAACATTTGAGGGAGGATAATTTCCAGAGTATTTGTGTGTGTTGATGATGGAGCGATTTGAAATTTTCAAAAATCTTAGTGGGGCTGGTTCAGAGCCCTTATGTCATATTATTCTGTACAATCAAAACCAGAAAATATTAAAAAGGGAAAGGCAACAACAAAGGAAAATGTTATCTTAAATGTTGCTCCAGCATATCAGTTTCTGCCAAATTGAGCTCTTGTATAACTAACAATCTCTACCAGGCAAAGTAAAATTTTGCATATTTCAGCTAATTCTTGTCTGACCTTGTTTTTCTATACAGATCCTTAGAATGGTTTGACTTGGATTTTTCTCGTTGTCTCTGAAATTTTAACTGTTCATTAAATTTCAACTTCCATCACATGTGCTTACTTTTCCTTCTGCTGTGCACATATACAACTTAACATGCTTGTATGAGCTTATCCATGGCATAATGAATGGCAGACATGCATACATACATGTTTGATATATATTTATTGAAAGACTTGTCTATTTTCACTTTATAATATACAATAAGTCTTACAGTTTTATGCCATTTTTCAGCCATTGGAGTAATCCTGATACGGTTGATAGCATAGAACATCTTAGGCAGATGGAAGATTCTCTGAAAGAATCTATTAACCAAATCCGTTTGCACAAGGTATGCTACTTTTACACAGTGGTTGGTATGTTATGGCTAGATATCACTCATTTAAGCTAGTATATTCTAGAGACATGACTAGAATCTTAGACTGCCTTCAAGATTGACCCCATGCCTCAATCTCCATATATTCTGAGGGGGATAATTTTCAGTACACTCTCCGAAGCCCTGAACAACCTCTTGATATTGCTTCCAGCGGGTGACAAATACTTTACTCTTGCTCATTAGTGTAACCTGACACCTCATGTTTGTCCCTTTCAGAATTGTATACCATGTTCTAAAATCATCATATTATTAGTCATATGTCATAGACGCATTGTTCAGTCTATTGTGACACACACTGGCTACTTCTGTTGGCAGGAAAATTTTGGGAAGTGCCAACTTATGCCACTGGAATGCAATAGCCAGGTAATGCACTGGCCATCTAATGAATTTTTTAGCCACTGGGAAAATTTTATTTGAACTTATCTTGCCTTACAGTTTCAGAGTGGAATGGCTTTACCTTTGATGATGAATGGCATGCAAGATGCCCAGCCACTATCATGGCTTCCAGGCAATGGCAATCAACATCTGATATTATCCTATGGCCAGAATTTTTTGCCCCAAAGGTAATTTTTCATCTTTTTCCATTGTCCCGGTACTTAACTATTGAGCAGTATCGTCAGTGCCCCTGAAAGTAATTTTTTGCTTAATAAATAAACATTACTTGGGCATTATGTTAGTATAAAGTTGTGGGCACTTCGAAATGACTCTTGTTAACATCTGTCTTTTCTTTTGGCCAGTACAATCCAACTCCTGTTAACTTCTGTTATTTATTTCTTCTTTCCCCCCTAAATTTTGTAATTGTTTACCTTGTAAATAGATTGCAATTTCTTTTTCAGTTTCTTATTACCTTATGGTTGGCCTTGTTCTATTTTCTATAGAGATGTAGAATGCTCAACCGATGCATCCCTTCCAGGCTATTCTGGTTACTATGATTCTGGGAGACAAACTGAAATTGGAAATTCGGGACCAGTTGATAACATGGGACAAGAAGGTGGTTCAATGAGCAACTTAAGCAGCAATACATGCTTAAGTGTACAACTTGATGAGCAATTCTCATATCCTCCATATGGCAGCTTAAGTATGCCAGACGTTAAGAAAGTGAATCCTGAGGAGCAGATGAATTCGCAAGGAAACCAAACTGTTTATCAAGTTAATAGCAACTTTGAACTGCCTAGGCCTATATATGATAATGGGCATCATAGTTGGGTTTCTGCATCTGGGCCATGCAGCATTGCAATGTTTAATGAAAACCCATACCACCAGGTAGTGTACTTTTTCATGGTTAATTCATTAGTTGGGTTTTATTTTTGTTTTGTTCTTCTTTTGCATCAATAAATGGGATAACCATCAATAAGAACAAAGTTAAGGTAGTTGATGCCGTCATCTATTCATCAGTAAACTCTCTGACTAGTGTATAATTTGTTCTATGTCGTCATTTCCTTATCCGGTTGGGCTAGTTTCTAATTCTTATTTTTCAGATAAGTTAGTATGTGTTCAAATTTTTTCACTGTTTGCTTCATTTCATGCAGCAATCGAATTGACTCGTGTGAGTTGAACATTGATGGGAGGAGTAGCTGCTCGAAGAATAAATGGTGTAATTTTATAATATTTCAGGACCAACCTTTTATGACAGGATTTTGATATATGGAAAGACAAATCAACAGAGAGATTGAGAGTTGTCTGGATGTTTTTAGCCATCCAATGTATTAGGGTTGTTAGCTGTATATATGATATACATGGTATATGATTAACAGATCATCTGTATATATGAAGTATCTAATTTTTATGTTCTGTACTCGTAGTAGGAACGAGTTTCTGGCAACAGGCTTCATTCTCCCAAGCTGTATATCTATAATTTTGTGGAAAATGAAAGCAATTGAGCCATAGTTTCATTTTAAATTGATTTGTTCTTTTAGAATGTTATTTCCAAAAGCAACTGGTATTTCAATATTGAGGTTGATGCTTGAGAAGTAAATGATAATAATATAAATGGCATCTTAGTTCCTCTGTACACTAAAAGGTTCCATGTTTTACATTGATGCTCAAATTAACCTCGCCCAAAAACCATATATTCATGGTTACAAAAGCAAGAAACCCCTGATTGACCCCATTTCTTCTCTAATGAATTCTTTTAGTAACCCCTGATTGTTTGGATGATGGTGTTGTGCCATGGGTCAGAGATGTGCTGCAAGAGGTTCTCAAATGGTCCTTTCCCAGTAACATTGTGTTGAACCACAAACCCTAAGAATGCCAACATAGCCAATCTCCCTGCATACACAAGAATCACAAAAAATTAGTCAATTCTGTACAAAAATTTATACGCATAACCAACTAGATTAATGTGTACATGAAAATAGTGCATCCTGTATTCATATTAAGGTGGGATTCACTCGAAATTATGAAGAGTGAATCTCACATGAATGTGAGAGAGGGCGAATGTGCATCCAGTGCACTGAATAATTTGCAGTAATTAATTAATTAATACCATTGGCAAGCTCCTTCTCCTTGGCCTCAAGAGTGGGAGCAAAGTTAAGGGGGTTGAAGATACCACCAGGATAGCCACATTCATGAGGAGCCAAGCTGTATTGCTTGAAGATGGGGTCCTGGTTAACACACCCTGGGTTCTTAATATCTTGCCATCTTCTGATCTCCACATAATGGAACAATATGAATTCAATCACAAACAGGGTTGATGATGATGCAAAGTACTCTGCTTTCCCTGCATCATACCACTGAGGAGCATTGATGATTCCAATCTTCGTAAAAACCTCTGGCAATAGCATTCCTGCTACACCCAACATTGCCCATCTTCCATTCACAAGCTCTGCCTGAACATACCATCTCAGGTTCTCTGGGTCCTCTGCTAGTCCAAGAGGGTCAAACCCATTATCCCCTGGAAGACTGCACATGGCCAAAAGGTTTTTAAGTTAAAGAAAAATATCCAAATGGAACTAAACTGAAATTATAAAAATTGGATGAACTCTTGTACTATTTTTATAACTAAATATGAAAAGGGTATTTGAAAATGTAATTACAATTTATAAAAATAGATTTTATTAATAATTTATAATAATAAATTATGTACAAAATGAATTTTTATAAAAGAATAGCTAGATGTGACAGTAAATATAAAATTATATAAAATGAATTATAAAATATAATTCACTAGATATATAAATATAATAAATTATGTTACAGTCAAAACGGGATTTCGCATCTGGCAGCGCTTAGCTTTTTCTAAACTGTAAAGTTGAGTTTTCAAAATCTAAATGAACTCAGAAAAAATATAAAAAAAGTTGAGTTGAATTTGAGTTATTTAATTACCTTCCATTGAGGTAGGCTGGAGACGGCAAGCCAGGCAACCACTCGCCTTTGGCCTCAACTTTGAAAGAAGCAGAGGAAGATTTCATTGGTTTAAATGACACTTCTCTGTTGAGTTTACTTGGAGACCCACTCAGAAACCTCGATTTTAATGCACATGGCCGGAATACGGCGGCTGAAGCTTGAGTTGTGACGGTGGCCATCTCTTATTTCCGGCGAAGAAAATCGGGTCTCAGATAAGGGTATGTATGTGTGAGTAAAGCTGATCAAACTGACGGTGGCTTTGTATTTCATTTGAAAGGAGGTCTTGTGGTAGTTGTTGTTCGTTCAATTTGGACGGTTGGTTTTGTTGATTTTATTGATCTAACGGTTAAGATTTGTTAATGGGTTTTGGATTTTTTCTTTTTTGCCAAATGGGTTTTGGATTGGCCAATAGGAACACTTTAGGCTTATCCCTTTATCTTTATGCCATATCCACGTATATATTTCTTTCTTGCTGTTGGCAGGCAAAGGATCCTGTGGGTCCTCTTTTTGTCCACGTAGGAAGATTTTTTAACTTGATGTGATGTTGTGAGATCTTGCCACGTGTACTTCTATAGCCAGTAGTTGCATGACAAGTAGAGAGACCATGCTTCATCTTAGCAAAAGATATCCATTAAAAATATACCACTTGAAAGTTGCTAGCCAAATTGGGCTGGGCTGGGTAGCGATTGTGAGGCTGTGATACTGGTAATGGCCCTGCCCCATTTTACATCCAAAAAGAGCATTAAATTCAATTACGGGAGTGAAATCGGTCGTTTCAGTTAATAATTTTTATTAATTAAATAAATTAAAATTAAATATTAATTGAATCGATCAAATTAAAATAATTATAAAATTAAATCAACTGAATCGAAATTTAATATTTCGCTTAAATTGATTATATTGTGTTTTTTCGGTTTAAAAAATGAGTATTATAAAATGTCTTTTACTTTAAATTTAAATATATTATGAGTATTTATCAATTATAATATTATAATATTTTAATTTATTTATATAAGAAAATAAAAAAAATAAGTAAATTATGTCATAAAATAATGTCACATAATATTAAAAATAAATATTATACTTTAATATTTCATAAATGTAAGTATACAGACTAATTGTGCATCAATTAAATTATAAATTTATAAAAGAAATGAAAATATATAAAAATATAAGTATATAATTAATTGATACATTGAAATTTTTAATTTATTTATTTATAAAAGATAAAAATAAATAAATAAATCGGTTGGTTTGATTATGAAACCAAACTGCAAATAAAAAACTAAAATTTTTATATTTTTAATCCAACATAATCAATTTAACCGAATCATATTGGTTCAATTCGATTAATCAATTTTTACCAATGTTTTCAAACCCGGCTCGGTCTTAGAACCGGTGAAGGCAGAGGGTCAAGGGTTAGAGGTCGAACCGGGGTCGAACCGAAATTTTAAATAAATTAATATATTTATTATTTATATGTTAAAAAAATATAATATACATATAATTAAAATTAATAAACGTTATTAGAGTAAGTAATAAACATTATTTAAAAGAAATATGAATTTGAGATAATTATTTAGAAGAAATTATGATAAATTAACTCATTAAGTGGCCATTTTGAGATCCAAATTCGGGTAAATTTCACTATTCAGTAGTAGGAAGTCTATTTGGATTTGTGTTCTTCTACATAAGAATTATGAATTTGAATATTCATATACTCAAAATGGTGAATGGTAGAATGATAATTTGAAACTTAAAGTAAACTCTATATTAAGAAAAGTGAGGAAGGAGTGAGTTATCCCACATTGGAAAAATATAAAGTTAGAATGATATATATATTCAAAAGTTCATCCTTTCAAAATTAAAAAAGTAGCCAAGAAGGCTCTCTCTCGCGTCCGCGGGGGTGCAAATCCACGGTATTGGGCTTAGGTTCAACGTGTGAGCGCGCGATCTGCGTACACGAATGTCGGACCAAAATAGGTTGGCATGTGCCTACTTGAATTTTCCAATCATATATTTTAATTTTTTTAGTTCAAATTTTTTTTTAATATCCACACACACACACACAAAAAAAAACCAGTAAAAAACCGAACAGAACCGAGCTGGCCTCCGGTTCCTGGTTTTTCCAGTCGGACCGGCCGGTCCGGTCCGGTTCTTACAACATTGCTGTTAATTGAGAGAATATGTTTCCCACTATTAGGTGCACTGAGTATATAATTTCCCAATATACAATCTCCCTCCTTTGTAATTTACTAACAACTAAATACCACTAACTTAAGCATTGTTTCTCAAAAAGATAAATAAAAAAAAAAATGAAAGAACAAATTTTAATATTTAAATTTATAACAGAGATATATATAATCTTAAATTTCATACTTCCAAACTCTTATAATTAATTTGAAAAAATAAATGGCTAATTCATTAATTATGACTTGATTAATTATTACTATTAATTTGTTTAATTTTCTTAGCCATAGCTAGTGCTTAACAACAATATACATATGCAAGGACGCAACAAAGCACCCAAAAAGACAGCACAATCACAATGCATTTCAATTGTTAGAGTTATGTCCCACCAAAATAAAGGTATATATATCGTTAAAATGATATTTCCATTGAATTAATTGCATATCCAATATTGGGATCCCATAATTATTTTATATTGTGCATGCCATAGTTGAGTCTTTGAGTGAAGGGTTGAATTTAAAGAGATTATATGAGAATAGATTTCATATTGATTAAATATAAGATGTTAAATGAACTTATAACATATAATTAGATTCTCATAGTTTTTGAAATTGATACTTTCATAATTATATAAACTCACAACATTTCTTACAACACTTGATTATTTCATAATAATCAAGTTTAAAAAGTAAATGTCGTGGTTCATATATATATATATATAATTGAAATTGTATCTCAAATTGTGTGATTACGAATTCAAATCTTAAAATAAAAAGTAAAACCTCTATATTACTACACATTTCTTTTTCTCCTTCCTTTATATTGATGGTTACACCTAGCTCTGGCCACGGTCTGATTTGAAATTAAAATCGAACATAACTGAATCGACTAAAAATTGAATCAAAATCATAATCGTAGTCATGATTTCGGTCCGGTCCCAAACCGTTACTATTTATGATCTGATTCAGTTTCTATAAAATTTTTAACTAGAACCGAAACCGTCAGTTAAGTTCCAATTCAAACCGTCAAACCTTTGGGTTTTAAAATAATTTTTGTAAAAAAAAAATTGATTTAAATACGATTTAGAACTAAAACCAGAATCATATGAATCATAATCAAAACCGAATTGTCTATATACAATCCAATTTCAATTCACCAATATATAAAACCGAAATTAACGGTTCGGTTCCGGTTTGGAACCGTGGGGTCTAGTTACACCCACATATAATGGCAAAAGAAAGGAAAAGAAAATTTTATTGGTTTCAACTAAATTTAGATGGAGGCTAACAATAAATGATCACTTGTTTTTTTTTATGATAGTACCTCATATCATGCATTAATTTAATTCGTGAATTATATATATTTTTCTCTAATTTGTTTATAACATTTTGATTATTTTATTTATATTTGAACAATCCAATTTGTCAAAATTGGATTTATTTTGAAAAGAAAAAAAAGGCCATTGAAAAATTAATGGTAAATTATAATAGCTCAATTGGTAATGTAATTTAAATATTATGATCACTTTCTCTCTTTTAAAACTATTTACACATGAAAAAAAAAAATTTGAAAGTCTATAAGTAATATCAATAGATTCTCATTAAAATTTATAATTTTATAATTTAAAAAAATACTCAAGGTTATTAAATTAAAATTTATTGAATCAATTAGATGTAATATGATTTATTTTATCACTCTTTTAAGTGTAAAGAATAATAGATTTTAAATTTGAATTTTTCATTCACTTAAATAAAAAAAAAAAAGATTAATTTCTATTATACATTCTGTAATAGTTTTGACCCGATTAACTTTGTATAATGACGGATCAAGGGAGGGAGAGAGGGACCAAAAGGGTTATATGGCCACTCCTAACCAAGGACGAAACTGATTTATTAATATGTATATAATGATTTATTAATATGTTAAAAGCTTTTCAAAAAAATATTTTAAGATGAAAACTGATTTATTTCAAATAATTAATATATCCAAATTAAATATTTAATTTATTCCATTCAACAAGTTTTTTTAGTTAAAAAAAATATTTTTTTTGTATTGCAGAATTTTGTAGATAAATTATGAAAATTTGAGAGATTTTTTTTTTTTTCAAAATTCAAAATGTACATGATTGATATATATTACATTTAATTCACTTCATGTATTCATAAAAAATAATTGTGTAATTAACATCAATATATACATAATGTTTGTATGTGTGTGCATATGCTTTTCGGAGAAATTAATTTTGTTCTCCTTAATTAAAATTTATAGCTTTATCCCTGCCTCTAACTCAATAAAATCCATTATATAATTAACAGAAAATTATATGAGCCCTTTAAATTTAATATATGATTCTCCTTAATTTTTTAAAAATTTCATTTTTTTACAAAATGTTTAATTTTTTTTTTTTTTTTTTGGCTTCTTTGAAATAATTTTCTGGCTAGTTCACTTCGTAATAATAAAATAAAATCAAGACTTTATTGATTTTGTATGTAAGCTTTGCTTTAAAGTAGGGCTGTGCATATTTGGCAAAAAAAAAAAGAAAAAAAAAAGTAGGGTTGTGCATACCATATATTCGGTTTAAAATCGAATCGAATCGAAATAATCAAAATAATCGAAATTACATTTTCATCAAATCGAATCGAACTGACTTAGAGTTAAAATTAAATTAAATCAAACTAATCGGTTCGATTTTACTCACCCCTACTTTAGAGCAATGTTGTTAAAATTATACCGAAAGTTGAACCGATCTTTTTGCCGATTCGCAGTCCGATCAATTCAATTTAATCGATTTAACATTTTCTCTCTCTCTTTCTCTTTTTTTTAATTTTTAATTTTTTTAATTTTATTAAACTCAAAACGACGTAGTTTTGTAAATTCTGATCCGACCGGTTCAATGATTTTTTTATTTTTTAAGTTCAGATTGATTTTTTTCGATTTACAATTTATTTGATTTTTTATAACTTAAAAATCAGATCAGTCACTGATTTTCAATTTAATCAATCCAATTGATTGGTCTAATATGATTTTAACAGCACTACTTTAGAGTGTATTATTATTATCTGACTACTGGAAAATTCTAAATGGCTCACATGGTCATTGATTGAAAAAGATAACTGTGGAAATTAAAGTGTAATGATTGATGTTAAAAGGAAAAAAATATATATATTAAATGAATAATGAAATGCCACGTGTAGAGTTGTGGATTGAGCAAGCAAAGTAGGAGAGACAGATAGCTTCCCATCAAGAACCAGGGGCCACTTTTGTCCAAAAACACCACATTTCAGGACACGTCTTAATAGCCACTCATCCTCTAAACACTGTCTTCAACTACACTTTTACTATTCTACCCTTCCTTCTTTATACAAACTACATACTCTTTGTCTCTTGTATAATTATACATTTAATTATACTCCATGCTTATCACATATACCAACCTAGATAGTATATTTATTATACCAATTATAGAAAAATTATTACCTATACCAAGTGTATAGATTTATCTCATACACCAAATTAATTAATGATAAGATATTTTATATGATTTTTTTATCTATTTTTTATCCAGTGAAAAGATATCGATTTATTTTTTTACTTTATGTATTTTTATATCATTAGATTGATATATGTACTTAATGTATGGTGTTCATTGTTCAGTTTGGTTGGTTTCAAGTAAATATTTATAACTATACCAATAAAATTGATTTTTAAATATTTCAACTCTTAATCAAACCAAAACTATTTGGATTCAGTTTGACCAAAGTAAAAAAATAAATAAAATTAAAAATTAAAAATATCATAGAAATTTAACAAACATTAAAATAAAATCATATTACTATATAACAATCAATTTTATCAATACTATTAAAATAAAAATAAAAAAAGAAACAAATTTCAGGTTGTGTACTTAAAATTTTATAGCATATTAATAAAAAATTAGAATTAAATATTTCACAAGAAGTTAGTAGGGATCAAAATAATAACATAAAAATCCTCTAAAATATAGAAATTCAGCAGATATCTTTAACTTCTAAAAAATTTAAAGAATAATTTGCATATTAGTAAAGTATATATCTAAAAAATATATAGTTTCATTATATTATTGATTCGGTTTGATTTAACTAAATTTTCATTTTCTTAAACTAAAACCAAACTAAAAATTCGGTTTATAAAAATTTTAAAACCGTAACCAACTATGAAACAATTTAAACCATGATTTTTGCTTTAGATTGAATTGGATCAATTCAATTTGATTGATTTAGTTAATTTTTGTGCAGCCCTATATATATATATATATATATATATATATATTGAGTTTTAAACTAACACTGGTCGTAAACTCATACAAATTTATTAAAATTGAGCATGATTTTAATATTAATAAATAATTTGTTAATGATAATTAAATAAAAAATTCAACCAAGATTTGAATTTTCATTTTACTACAATTCAAATTGAGTTTCCAACCTTAAAATTTTTAGTGGGTATTTGTAAGGCTGAGCAAAATTGAACCAAATCGATTAATTTGGTTCAATTTTTAAAGTATTTTAGTTCGGTTTGATTTTTAAAATAGTAAACTGAATTAAATTTTGATTCGGTTCTGTTTTTATAAAAAAAAATTCAGTTTGAATCGAACCAATCAAAATTTTAATATATATATATTTATATATATATACATTCAAAACCAATTAACCAAACTTAACTTTTCAATTCGATTTTATACAAAGTTTGGTTTCAATTTTGTTTAAATAACATAAAAGTTCAATTTTTTTTTTTTTTTTTTTGTTTGATTCAATTTAAACTGAATCCATCATTTGCACACCCTAAATTTTTGCATTATATCAGAAATTGTGGGGTGGTACGTGGAGTAACATATATATTAGGATCATATATATGCATGAGAAGCATATTTGTTACTCAATATTTAGAACCAACCAATTGGATATTAAATATATGGCCTTTAATCTTACAAACGACTTACTTATAATCAATCAAAACATTATGAGAGTATAGACAATAAAGTGTCGGTTGGCTTTATTGCATATACACATATTCCTGCCACCCTTTCTTTAGTTTTTTGAGTTCTTTTTACAAGGGCATATAGCGACCCTTTTTCTTGAATATATATATAATATATACACACACTTCATCCGTTTCAAAATATATGTAATTTAAATTTTTTTTTTAAATATTTATCGTTTTAGGATTTCAAGAAAATATTTATTATTATTTTTCAATTTTATCATTCTTTTATTACTCAATTAAATATCTATATTAATTACTTTTATTTCTCCACATCAAAATTAAAAAAGGATATTTTAGTATTTTTACCTTAGAATTATAACAATTAAATAATTTTTTTAATTAATATGCCGAAATTTTAAATGACTAATATTTTAAAACGGATAGAGTATATATTATTTATTTATCACATGGTATAAGTGGGTAAAATGCATTTCAAAAAAATCAGCTTGTTAATTGAGGGTGTTCATCTACTTATAATAAATCTTAGAATATCCCTTCAATTGTTGGATTTGAAATTTTTCATTCATCAAACTCCTTCGAAGCTTTGAGTCCTCGCAAATGCATTGACCCTGCAAGACTAGCTTACCAACCATGGACACCTCATTTCCTTGAATACAAAACTAAAGGATAGACAACTTGAAAATGACTTTGATATCACTTGACACTATATAAATGAGAGTAAAATTCACCTCATAAAATTGACTTATCAAAGAAAGTTACCCATCCGCTTATAAGCTCTAAAGTATCCTTTTATATGAAAATTTTCCACCACCACCACCTTCGATTATTTTGGTAGTGACACATATATATATCAATGCTTTACATATGATAGTTACAATTAATCATTAATTCAACATATAAATCTGTATACTCTTAATTAATGACAAATATATTTTTTAAATATATTATACATATAAATCTGTATACACTCACATTTATACATAAATAAACAATAATGAAAATATATAATTTCTTCTATACATAGAAATAAAAAGAAATCTCCCTATTTTCTCTCAAACTCTCTTCCAATAATATCCTGCTCTTAGCTCTCGTTTAATTCATAAAATTAATAACACAAAATAAAATGGTAATATATATAATAAGTTAATAATTATTTCACATAAAATAGCTATTATCAGTAATAATTTTAATTTAAATATGAAATAATTATTTCGCACAATATAACAAATTTATAATATCAAATGTTAAATGAAATTTTAAACACACACACACGTATATATATAAATATATATAAAGAGAATAATAATTATTCTATTTCTCAAAAAATTATATATTCTATTTTTTCTCTATTTCATTCTCCCAATGAAACTGAGTTCTTAGTACGTGAATTATCTCTTACGTGTCCAGGTGTTAATTTGGCAAAGTCTCCATTGGAGTGCCTTTGGTGGACTCTAATTTATTACTCTAATATATTATAATATTAAATTAAATAACTTTAGTTTAATTTAATATTATAATATTTGAACATAGTAACTTGAGAATTTAATCAAGTATATGAATTTTTATGTTATATATATTTAAATAATTAATTTATTAATTTAATCTCAATTAGTTTATAACTTGAGCATTAATTCAAGCTTTTCAAGAAAATTTACCAAAATCACTATTAACATTAATCCAGTGTAATACCCCGAGTTTTAATGCTATAATATTTTAAAATTTGGAATTTTACTCCATGAATATATTTAGGTGATATCAATATTTCAAGTATTTGTTGAAATGTGTTAATTTAAAAAGCCTTGCTTAAGGATATTATCAGCCAAGGGTGAGTTTTGATGTCGAAGCGAAGCCCAATAGTGCGAATGAGGTTCGCTGACAAGGACAAATACAAAATTGGTATTGGGAGAGTCGAGTGAGGAGCTCGTACAAAAGAGACGAGGCGAACTGAATGATTCAAGGATGAGTAATATTATAAAGTGTCCGGACATGTGTAAGTTTATAATTACACGTTACCTTTGAATGATTATCTATAAATAGAGTATCAGCCTTAAAAAATTTTATACTTTTGAATGCATGTCCATTATGTGGTAACGTTAATGATTGACTTTGGACAGAGTGTCAACCACTAAGAAATTTTGATTTAATATTTTATTCAAATCCTTTTTGTACAAGACATGCGACCGTTTCTTATTTTACTTCTTTTCTCTCAAATCAGAATTTCATTATCTCCCTTCATAACTACAAAGTCTCAAGCAAAAATCTTAGTTTTTAAGCGATCTATCTTTCTTTTACTTTTCTTAAGGAGAGTTAGTTAGATCAAGAGTAGATATGTAGCCAACCTTGCTGAGTTTCATAGGATCTGAGCTTAAGTAAAGTTATTATGAGGTAAGTTATAAAATGTGTGAATGCATGATCAAACCACTATGAAATATTTTTGCTAAACCTCCTTTTCATCATGAATAACTATTCTATGAGTTTAACTGTATTGTGATTCTTGTTAATTATAACCATTATTCATGACCTTTTTACCCTTCGATACTTGGAAGGTGAGTAACTATACTGTTATTGTTGAAAGACCATTTGAAAGGAGTGAAATGATAATTGATTTCCCTTGATTGATGATGTTGTTTTTTACTTCACAAATGGTCATGCTAGATCCTATATCTATCTATATATCTTGAAAGCTTGTACTATCTTATATAATATGATAGAAATTATAAATTAGGTACGTCCAATTTTAATTGATCTCAATTGATATCCCTCATTTTTGGGCCAACTTATTGCTATTGTTATGTATCTTACCAAGCTGTTACCGAGCCTGGACCACGTGTGACAAAAGGCCTTTGCTAATAAGGGAGAAGCCATTAGACTATATGCACCGGTGACTCGATTGATAAAGTCTAAATATCAGTGTCCTACCTAAGGAGGGCCTATTACCCTAAGCATATGCTCAGCTAAGCATATGTATAGAAAGAAGTTACTGCCCTGATAGTCACTAAGGTTTTATGGAGTCTGTGGTGCAGTCCCGCTCATATTTATCTGATGGTTAATTTATTGTTTTGTTATGGCGAATAGTAACATTGGTGCTTGTTTTTCTTTGATACATGCTATTGTTCTTGTACCATGTGAATTTATCACTTTTCATATATATATATATATATATGAACACCCCCTCCCCCCCCTCCAACACTCATGCATTTTATTTGATTCACTAAGTTGATAACTCACCTCCTCGTTTGTGATTTCAGGTGGTCGAGTCGAAGAGGTTAGGGATAGAGAAAACTAAGCTTCGTGATATCTTCCTCCTCGAAGCCATTTTAAACGTATAAGTTTAAGAGTAAATGTTTTTGTTAAACTCTAATATGGCAATTCTTAAAGGGGGTGAATAAGAATTTAATTTTTCTAATGTAAATTATCATCCAATATGCAATATATAGACAATATAAATGCAATTAACACAAATAAAGAAGAGATAGAGAAAACTTAGGAAATTTTATAATGGTTCGGAGTTAATCTCTTCTCCTATGTCAATTTCTCCTAAATCAACTGATTAAGAGTTCCACTAGTGATATGGGATTGCACCCAAAACTTCACACACGTAGTGATCCAGGATTGCGCCATTTACAATAGTTATACGGAATTTCGCCCAATACACTCAAGATTACAAGAGATTTTTGAGTCTTAAAGTCACTCAAGACTATACTAAAGTTAGTACAACGAATACAATTAAGCTCACTAGCTAAAGTTCAAAGAAATCTCAAGAATATGAAATAATAGCAAAAGAGTTCTAAAACAGAGTATGAAGTTAAAAATGAGTTATGATCACTTGGAATAGCATAAAAGTCTCTTCTTCATTTTGAACCTTCCCATATATATAGGATCTTGAAAGTTATGGTTGTTGGGCTTTGAAATCAAGTTTTAACCACTTCCACTGTCTTTCAAACGGCTAGAAATCTTTCTAGATTTTACCTGACAATGACAGGTAATGCTCGTGAATAACTTGTAATGGTCGTTACTTACCATCTGTCACGGCGGTGAACTTGCTGTTAACGGGAGTAAGCTAAAGCTTAGTTTGAATCCTTCATGTTGCCTCCAAATATTAACAGTCGTAACAATCATGTAACGTCCATGAATAATGTTATAAAGCCCGTGAGGATTTGTTAATGATAATGAATTTTGCTACTGCCTGAATTTCTTGAATTAAGTAACAAGCATGAAGAACATGTAACGCCCTTTAGTTTTGTCTTGCTTAACTGACGAGGCAAGTGACTTGCTTCGTCTGACGAAGATGACATGACTCGACTGACGAGGATAATGACTTGGCCTCATCTAACTAAGACCCTCATAACGACAATGAGGAATTCTTAACGTTCATGAAGACCTATAAGTTTCAAGAACAATTCAAAGCAATTGGGTTTGTAACGGGGTGAGCATATGGTAATGTCCGTTACACTCTGTGAATAACAAATTTATAAAGTATACTTCTTATATGAACTTATATTTGCCACAAATAATTTAACTTAATTAAACTAAATTTTGGTATTATCAAAATGTGCATGGGGAACAATAATTTTATTATGTAACTAAATAGTTTTAAATCTAAGATAGTGCTATGTAGAAAACATTTAATGATGTATTAAATGACTAAATTTTAAGTGAATAGACAAACAAACATATATTTAATTCTATTATTATGAATGTGGTAGCTTGTGTCTAGAAGTTGATGTGGGTTGTACAGGTGTTTAGTGATCTTAAATCTATTAATATCTTATGACCATCATACCATGAATTTTTTCTGGGTGTGACATCAAGTTGAATCAATTCAATTTCAAATTTTATTTATTGAACTAATATGAAAATAAAATTTAAACTCAAGTATAGTACACTAAATTGATTTGATTTTGATCAATTACATTTATGATCTCACAAGTAAGGATAACAATTTTATCCGCTTCGCTTTAATCCTAATTTAATCCTAGTTTAATAAATGGGATGGGGTGTATTTTTTTTATTTATATTCGAGTCGGGTAATGTATAACCCGATCCGATTATATATATTATATATATATTTTAAATATTATATATATTTATTTTTTAAAAATTTATAATTTATTTTTTATGTGAAATATAAATTATATTGTATGTATATGTAAAAAAAAAATATAAATGAATATATATATATATATATATATATATATATATATATATATATATATATATATATATGAGAAAATAAAATTAAAAAAATGAAAAGAAAAAAAATATAAAAATAAATATAAACGGGTATACCAGCCCTGCTCCGCCCCCTCTCACGACTTGTCCCGCCCCGCCCCGCCCCGAAGTGGAACGGATATTTTATTTTTAAAGTGAGTCGAATTTAAATTTTATAAAATCCGCTCCATACCCAACCCGCCGCCATCCCTACTCACAAGTTAATACGGGTCGTGCAAATTCCATATTCATGAATGTCAAATTTTTGTATTCATATAAACATTGATTTGGAGAGTTGGGTTTTTTTTTTTAATGAAAAATAAAAGCTTCTTGCGCATGATTTCCAAGAAAATTCCAAAAACCTAACTTCCCTTCTGAATAGGTAATGTAAGATTGAAGGGAAACCTCATGTTGGCGGTGACATATTATAGAGTCTTCTGATCAAAGTAGAATAGGACTTTAAGGGCTATTGTGTCTCATTAGGGCTTCTTGATTATCTAATTTGCCCAATAAGGTTAAAAAACATTTAATATTAAAAGTTTCTTAACTGACTACAAAACCTTACTTTTTTTCTTTTTTTATATACTTTTAATATACTTTAATCTATATACAGTAATGATTTAAAGTACATATGATTGGCAATAATAATAATAATAATATTATTGTTCCACTCAAAGTATTAAATACAGTACTGTCCGCACACGTGTACGGTAAGGATGGTATAGTATTAAATGAATATGATGTTAATATTAGAAACCATCAAATGTGCTCAAGTAAGTCTAGTTATTATCACAATTTATGGGATTTAATTAATTTATATATTTATAATATGTCCAAATATTGTAAATTTTAAACAAGTGTAAGGGCATTTTAGGGAAAACAATTAGTTCCCTCTTAATTGCACCTTATAAGTAGCGGTTGCACCATATGGGGTTTCTGCAGTTGAGCAATTTCCTATTTATCTTTCTCTCAAGATCCTTAATTCTTCACTTTCTTTTTTTTTTTTAAATTATTAGTTACAGAAAAAAAAAAAAAAAAAGGTATCACTTATAATCTCTTTATCTTCTTGCACCATTCTTGTTTATATATATCTATATATTCTTGATAATTATATAAATCTTTTTCTTAATTTTTTTTTATATTGTAAATTAAATCTCTCTCTCTCTCTTTCTTTTGTTCATCATCTCATTTTTCTGCTTTAAAGAAGTACTCATATTTAATCTTCAATTATATATATATATATATATATATATATATATATATATATATATATATATATATAATGTTAGTCTTTTTTTTTGGCCAAAGTACTATAATGTTAGTCTTGATCCAAACTTTTTTGGTAATATAGTAAACCTTTTTTTTTTTTTGTCCTTCAAAGATTACTAGTTCATGCTTCATGATATGGTGTGGCAGCCTTTAAAACCATTCATTTTCATGTATATATATAAAGTATAAAAAGCAATATTATCCTTTATAATTTTCAACTAAATAATTGTTTTTTAACTAATGTATGTACGATCACTGAATAAATTATTAGTTCAGTGATCGAGTTAGTTCAATGATCCATCTTAGAATGTGTAATTCTTTAAAATAATAATTTTATTATTATTATTATTATTATTTTTGTGACTATTTTTATGTTTCTTGCTATATAGAAGATTTTTAATGAGCTCTAGCATGGAGAAAACAAGTGTTACAAGTTTAGTAAGAACAAAATCTGACCAATTGGTGGAGACAGTGGCAGCAGCGTTTAGATCTCCGCCGACAAATGAGGCAGTCGGAGGAGGAGGAGGAGGGCTATCGGAGAGCAGTGGGACGACCCTGTCTCGGAAGTCGAGCAAACGGCTGATGATGGCAGCATCACCAGGGCGGAGTAATAGTGGTGGCGGTGGCAATAAGAACACTCACATTAGGAAGTCAAGGAGCGCTCAAATGAAGTTTGACTTAGATGACGTCAGCAGCGGTGCGGCTTTAAGCCGAGCCTCTAGTGCCAGCTTAGGCTTATCTTTCTCTTTCACCGGCTTCACTCTGCCCCCAGACGAGATAGCCGACTCCAAGCCGTTTAGCGATGATGATGATATACGTAAGTTATTTTTGCTTTTTTTTTTTTTTTTTTTTTTTCATGCAAAATATATATATATAAAATGGAAAAAACATTTGTTAATTTTTGTGATCCACTAAATATATGGGTGGTGTAGGTATATCCATTAATTTAAAGTCTGTGTTTTGAGGCTAATATTTTGAATAATAATAATAATAATAATAAAGAAAAGAATGATTTAAAGTCACAAAAACTAATAAAATTTTGTCAAAAAGGGAAGTTTATTAATTAATGGGTTATCTTTATAGTAATTGCACAGTGGACTGCATGTGAAAAGTGGGGTTAAATTAATTAAGGCACAAGTCATGAGTAATTATTTTTGTTGAAAAAAATATATTCTAAATAGTATTATTTTAATAAATTTAATTGAAATTTATTTTTTTAAAAATATGTTTTTTTTATGTTTTATTTGTCATAATAATGTTAAGTTGCATTTTGTATAGAAATTTCAATCATTTAGTGTGAAATAGATCTTAACAATATTATAATTTCAAAATTATCGCTCTATTTTCAAAAGGCAAAATAATTTAAGAGATAGTCAATAATGAACAAAGAAATAAAAGTAATATTATTAATTTCATGGTTATGGTTACATTAGTAAATAATTTTCTTTCATATAATATTAATAACTCAAATTTAAAATTTTTAAATTTTTTATACCCTTAAAAAGTTTTTGAGGGAATTGATAAGGAATGTAATAGACAAATAAAATTATAAATTGAACTTCTAATTAAAGTGAAAAGGCTTGCACTAATATGTGCAAAAGAAAATTGGAATAATGATGATTAGAAAACTATGAGCAAATGATTGGTGGTTTTATATATTATTATTATATAGTAAATCACTTATTTATTGGTCAGTCTGAATTTAAAAAATATTAAATTTCTTAAAAATTCAGTCTATTTGAGTCATAATTTTCTTCATAAATTAAAGTGTATAACCCAATTCTAAAAGAAAAAAAGTTTAATGGCTTGTTTGGAATGGTTGTTTGAGGTTAAAAAAATATTTTTTGATTTAATTGATTGGTTTTTATTAGTTTTTATAAACTGTTTTTTTTTTAAATTTACTTTTACATCAATTTACCTATTTTTTTAAAAAGAAGTTTAAAAAAAATATAATTTTTTTTTTAAAAAAAGGTTTTTTTAAACACAATCCAAATACAACCTAAGCAATTAAGTTACCAACTTTTGAATTTTGATATATCATATAGTCCACTAACAAAATGAACAGAAACAACCATTTTATGACTTTAAAGAAACTTGCCATTTTCCCTTTGACAATTGACACCCCTCTTTCAGATAATGTGAAGCCAGTGAGGAGTGCGCCCCCCATACTTATCCCAAAACTTGGAAATTTGGAGTTTTGGATCCTTTTCAACCTTTGATTAAATCTCCTAAACTTAATTAATGAAACTCTAATTACACTTAATTAGAAATTACTAGAGAAAAATCAACTATATCTCTTTCAAATTCTACAGTAATTCAAACTTTTAACAAAATAAAGCACGCTTTATAAATATAACTATTGTCTTTAAAATTAATTGATCGTAGGCTCGCGTTTTATGCATATTTTAGTCATATTTTTTTATTTAATTTGTATTTTTTAAAAATATTTTAATATATATAAATTATTATTTTTATTATTATTATATTAAATTAAAATATTATCTTATGATAATTTTGAATATTAATATAAATAAAAAATATGAGTCAAATTTATTATATATGGATCAACTAAAGAATGATAAACATATATTAAATATATTAATCTTTATAAATTTTAATTGGGGCCTAAAAAATAAAAATATATATAATGAAATGGAAAAAAATGATGAGATAAATTCAAATAAATTTATTTTTAAAAAAAGTTATTTGACATATAATGAAAAGTTTTTTAAATAATTAATTTTTAAATTCAGTTTAATTTAATTTTTAAAAGAATTACTCCTTCCGTTCCTTTATAACTGATGCTTTAGAGAGTTTCACTTGCAGTAAGAAATAATTAATTAGCCTTAATTTTATGAGAAAAATGAATTAAAAGACTAAAATACCCTTGAAATTGTATTGAGTATTAATAACGTTGAATTGATAAGGATAAAGGTAAAATTGACAAAAAAAAAAAAAAAAATTTAAATTTTATTAATTATATAAAAGCGATAATTAAATGAAATTTTAAATATTTTCTAAAGTATCAGTTATAAAGTAACGAGAGTATTTGACAGATGCTTAAAAATTTTTAAGCAACTCTATAAATTTTTTTTAAAGTTTGTTAAAATTTGTTCAAGGTTGTTGTAATTAATATTTGTGACCTTGACATTAGGCTCCTAATTCCTAAACTAAAATTAAGTAGGAAAGTGGCTTGTGTTTGACAACTGTGATACTATAAAGAGACAAATCATGTAAGGGTCCCAACTCCCAAATATAGGTGAAGCCACCTTTAACGTGCATAGCAAATAATAGGACATTGGACCCCAAACTCTCACTGTTGGCTTTGACTTAATGCTCCTAATAATAGTATATACTATTTAATTTGTTCAAAGCATTTTTTTAATTAAATACTCCCTCCATTTTACAATAATTATCATTTTAAAAAAATATATTTAAATTAAAAAGTAATAAATTATAAATAATTTCAAATTAAATAGACTAATATACTCTTAATTTATTTTTCACGAAAACTCTATTAATAATACTAAGTCAATTAATGTTAATGGTAAATTTGAAAAAAAATCAATTAATGTTACATTGGGTTTGTAAAACGACAATTATATTAAAATAAAATCACTTTTATAAAAAGACAGTTATTGTGAAACGGGAAAAATAAAATGAAATTAAACTACTCTTCGTTTTAAACTATATGTGGTTTAAAATTTTTACATATAAATAAAAAAAAAATTATTAAATTATTACAATTTAAAGGTAAAAAAACTAAAATATTATTTTCCTTTTTAATTTTGATGTGAAGAAATAAAAATAATTAATGCAAATATTTAATGAAAAATAATAAAACAGTAAAGTTAGAAAAAATTAATAAATTTTATTGAAATTTTAAAACGACATATATTTTGAAATAGAAGGAGCAATCCATTTATACAAAATAATTATTCTTAATTTCGATTTAAATTTAAATATGAAATAATTATTTTATAAAATAATAAATTTATAATGGCAAATTTTAATTGAAATAAATTATTACATATACTGAATATTCTTTTAAATTTATAAAATATGATAAATTTTATAAAGATCAAACTTCTTTATTCTATTACATGAGTCAAACAATGTGGCCAAAGTCACTCACCAATGTGACCTTGAAAAAGATTTAACTTTTGTTTCTTTTTTCTTCTGTTAATTTTCTTTCTTGTGGCAAAGATTTGATCACTTTTGTTATGACATTAAAGGGAAAAGGGATTTTTTTTTTTAAAAAAAAAAATTTGTTTTCTTGAATGTTGATTGATATATCATTTAGGGAGAAACTTTGATTTGTAAACGATATTAATATATACCACAACTCTAAGATATTGTAACCACAAAATTAATAAAAAATATCGTTTCATAAAATAAATCAATTGATGATGACTTAAGCTAATAATTCAGAAAATAATTCAAAGAAAACAAATATATATATATATATATATATATAACCTTTCAAGTAGAGCCTAAAACAAAAATGTATATAAACATAGAAAAATATATCATCCCTTAGCAACAACAAATTATAAAATAACCAAATAGCTTAAATAAAAAGCAAACAACGTTCAATTCTTTGCTTAATTATTATAAGTTTTCAAATAATTAATTATACATTCATGCATATATATATATCAATGGCTATTGCAGCTGAGGATCTTGAAGCTGGATTGGGGCGAAAACCAAAGTTTCAAACAGAACCCACCTTGCCAATTTATCTAAAGGTATATAAATACATATATATATGTAGATAGATTGAGTATTGTTGTTGTTGTTCGTCTTCATTCTCCGTTAATTAATCTCCAAGAACATGTATGCATGGTTAATGGTGTGTGTTAGAACTTAGAAAGATTGGCTAATTTCGTTCCTTAGCTAATTAATATGGTGGCATGATGATGAATTGATTTGATGTACATATTGTCTATTTGGACAGGCAAATTATTAAAGATGGAGAGAAATTATGTAGCCATCAACGCCATATCCATAGAACATGGCTAGCAATTATAGCATGGTCAGGTTCAGTCTTGTACAAAAGGGAGTTTCATAATAATTTAATATGGCAATTACTTGTACAAGACTTTCCCTTCTTTCCCAAAACAATCATTATTTTTATTATTATTATCATTATTACTATTATTCAATCTTTAAATTTATCAGTTTTGAGAAATTTAAAAAAAAAAAAAAACAAACAAATACTTGCATTTTCCCATTATTTATTAATTTGTTCTTTGAATCGAGTCGATCAAACATTGAATATAAGCAATGGTTTGCTATATGGAAAGAAGGGTATGGATTTTTTTTGTCTTTAATTAATTATTACATTACAAGCTAATTTTCAACTATCATCAGCTATATATATATATATACATAATGGAAATTAATTAATTTCCTAAATTAAAATATGCAGTTCAAAGATGTTACTTACAAGGTGATTATCAAGGGAATAACTTCAACTGAGGAGAAGGATATATTGAATGGAATTACTGGTTCAGTTGATCCAGGGCAAGTCTTGGCACTTATGGGACCTTCAGGAAGTGGAAAGACTTCACTCCTGAATTTGCTCGGCGGCAGATTAATTCCGGCCACCGTTGGTGGTTCAATCACTTACAATGATCAGTCATATTCCAAGTTTCTTAAAAGTAGGTAAGGATATATAATATTTCAATCTCAGTACATTCTTACAGTTTTGGACACGACGTCAGCAGCATTACTGAACCAAACCTCATTGATTATATATATATATATATATTTTTTTTTATTAATTGAGATTTAAAACATGTAATTGCAGGATAGGATTTGTGACTCAAGATGATGTTCTATTTCCTCACCTTACAGTGAAAGAAACATTAACATATGCAGCACTTCTCCGATTGCCCAAGAAATTGACAAAAGAGCAGAAGGAAAAAAGGGCCATCGATGTCATCTATGAGCTAGGCTTAGAGAGGTATATTTATTTTAATTTAAATGGTAAATATTGGATTTAATATTATTTGAGACTTTATATTAAAAATAATAATTAGAATTTCCTTACTTTCTTATTTGTCATAGTGATTCTCATTGAAAGCAAAAGAAATATAGTGAGAATTATAATATTGATCTGCATATGCAGGTGCCAAGATACTATGATTGGAGGCTCATTCGTCCGTGGAGTTTCAGGAGGAGAAAGGAAAAGAGTTTGCATTGGCAATGAGATTATAATCAACCCTTCTCTTTTATTTCTTGATGAACCAACCTCTGGCTTGGATTCTACAACTGCTTTAAGGATAGTTCAGATGTTACAAGATATAGCCGAGGTACATACTTCTAGTGTAAATATGATACTATAAAACATATTTACACTAGAAATACAGTTGATTATATTACATTTCATTGTGTTACAGTTTACCAAACATAATCTTAGAATATTGTTAATTTTGAACATGATATGTTACACTACTACTATTGTTATGAATATAACATGACTCCAACCTGTCTAATCCGAATTATCACGAATATGATTTTCAACTCAAATTGCCACTGCTATACATTATTTTGTTACTAACCTGTCATAACTATAATCTAATGGCTACAGGCTGGAAAAACAGTGGTAACAACAATACACCAGCCATCAAGTAGACTCTTCCACAAGTTTGACAAGTTGATTCTTCTTGGGAAAGGGAGCTTGCTCTATTTTGGAAAAGCATCAGAAGCAATTACGTATTTCTCATCTATTGGTTGTAACCCTCTTATTGCTATGAACCCAGCAGAGTTCTTGCTAGACCTTGCAAATGGAAATATAAATGATGTTTCTGTACCATCGGAATTAGACGATAGAGTGCAAATGGGCAATTCGTATGCTCAAACAAGAAATGAAAAGCCATCCCCTGCAGTTGTACATGAGGTAATCAAAGTCTTCGACTGAAGGGTTCGCTTCAAACTTGCAATCTTACAGTCCTGGATATAACTCCAGTATAACTAATAATGTTTGCATCGATGCAGTATCTCGTGGAGGCCTATGAGACGCGAGTTGCAGAAAATGAGAAGAAGAAACTTATGGCTCCTATACCTCTTGATGAGGAAGTGAAGCTGAAAATTTCATCACCGAAACGACAATGGGGAGCAAGCTGGTGGGAACAATATACTATATTATTCTGTAGAGGAATTAAAGAAAGGAGACATGACTATTTTAGCTGGTTAAGAATAACACAAGTTCTGTCTACTGCAATAATCTTGGGATTACTGTGGTGGCAATCAGATAGTAGAAGCCCCAAAGGCCTGCAAGATCAGGTAATTACTTAAGCCAAAGTCTGATACTGCAAATACATGAACAATCAATTAAAAAACTTGAAAGGAACTTAAACCATTCTTGCATTGCAGGCAGGACTTCTTTTCTTTATTGCTGTTTTCTGGGGATTCTTTCCTGTCTTCACAGCTATCTTTACATTTCCTCAAGAAAGAGCTATGCTCAATAAGGAACGCGCCGCAGACATGTACAGACTCAGTGCATATTTCTTAGCAAGGACTACAAGTGATCTTCCACTTGATCTGATATTACCAGTTCTTTTCCTCGTCGTCGTCTATTTCATGGCAGGCTTGAGAATGAGTGCTGCTCCTTTTTTCCTTAGCCTGCTCATAGTTTTTCTATGCATTGTTGCTGCTCAGGTAATTAAGCCTTTCTGGGAATAATAATAATTAAGAAAGTTCATCAAGCATTCAAATCTAACCTATTTAATTGCAGGGACTTGGACTAGCTATTGGAGCTACATTGATGGACTTGAAAAAGGCTACAACACTGGCTTCAGTGACTGTGATGACCTTTATGCTGGCTGGAGGATACTTTGTCAAGGTAAACATGAAGAGTAATAAAATTTTCTTAAGCTTTGGATTGGCATCTTAAAAGCAAAAAAAAAAAATGCTATTGGACTAAAAAAAAAAAGAGAAGTCTAGGGTTTGAAATCTCGGAAACCCTTTTCCCCTTTAAGAATTTCTGATGTACTAAAAAAAAGATGGAAATGTATTAGTAATACAGACTTTGTTTTGCAGAAAGTTCCAATATTTGTTGCTTGGATCCGCTACATGTCTTTCAACTACCATACTTACAAGCTTCTTCTCAAAGTGCAATACGAGCACATGTCCCCTCCCTCAAGGGGAATGAGAAAAGACAATGGTTTAATGGAAGTAGGTGCCTTGGTAGCCATGGTTTTTGGCTACCGTCTCCTGGCTTATATTTCTTTGCGGAAGATGAAGCTCAATTGTGGAAACTAATAGGCTACAAAATTCAGAGGATCATAAATTCGAACAAAATTTCCCTCATTCTGAGTCTTCACTGATAACAAACCAATCTCATTGTATTTTAAAGAGAAATTGGCAAGGACCTTCAGATTTCTGCCTTTAAGACATTCTTCGCGTCGTAATAGCATTATCAAGAACACAAGTTAATCCTAGGAATGTGAGATGGAAAGAGGATTTTTCTGTGGAGAATTCTAAGAAATGTCATTACATTAAATCACCGGAAGGCGGATGCTCGTGTTGAGAAGCTGGTCTTTCATATTATTTATATGCAATGATGTAATATTTGTCAAACCTAACTAAACATCAGCCATCCATATTAACTGATTTTAGTAATGTACTTTGAATTTCTTTTCAAGAAAATTTGCACTAACTTCGTACATATACATAGAACCACCAGTGGTCAGTACTCAGTACAAAGGTGGATACACAGGTTGAGGGGGGGCGCAGGGGACACAATAAGGGGAGAAAAAGTAAAACAAAGAGAGAGAAAGACCACCCTGCAGCACTGTACATGGTGTTGTAGCTAGGCAATTTTCATTTTGGCTAGTAATACAGAAGATGATTCAAGGGTGAAAATTGATTAAAAGTCAAAATATCAGGATACCTGCCTTCAATAGCTAAGCAATCTTCATTTCGCTTCAAGCAGCTGTAGGTCATAGTCGTTCAGACATCATCCCATGTTTTTCAGGCAAATATTTCACTTGCCGAGTTGTGTTTTAATCTTTCTCCATCAGACAATTCATGCTAATGTCCTTAACCAGCCAAGAAGTCGAAGGAGAGCAGCATCCAGTACAGGGGAATTTTTCTCCAATCCTGTGATACAAGAAAATGAACAAAAGGGGGGGAAATCTAGTCTTTTTTTTTTTCCTTTTACCTTGCATATTTAGTTAACACTGTGTCTATCAAAAATATATATAATAGGATCTTTGTATTAGGATCTTAAATAATGATTCAGTTAATTTTTCCATCCTTGCACCCATGAGACGAGACTGCACAAAATGATATCAACCAAGAAAGAACCAGAAAATTTTTATGAGGGTTAAAATTTCTACTTATACAATAACTTAATCGTGACCTAATAGATGAACAGCACAATTATTCCAGGCAATATGAAACCTAGTTTAGATAGAAAAATGGTACATGGCTTACCAATGTCAGCAGCTACTCGATGAGCACACATCACTCCTGAGAAGGCAACAGCTATTACACCCTGTCCTGGGAAGCAGCTATCCCCAACACAGTAAAGACCATCTATAGCCTGCAAGTTTCATTATCATATGACCTGGCTATGTGATAGGCTTGAAAGATATCATAAACTACAAGCATTATATCATTTATCAGAGGTTATACTTACTGTTGTATTGAATGGCATTCCCAGTAAGCCTTTAGGAATCCTACGTGGCATTGGTCCATAGGTACCTTTATCACGAGCTAGGTATCGCCTGTGTGTCTTGGGTGACCCCACCTATCATGATAATAGGAATTTTTTAATGTAAAAGTCAGACTTTAAAGTCCAAAGAGCATCAGAAATCTAAAGCACATTATCTCATTTACCAACAACATGTATGAGGTCTCACTATTGCAGCAATCAGTTATCAAAAAACACTTGCAGAACAACTGGCAAGTCAACGTTGGATAAACAAAGAAAAAGGAATGGATAAAGAGGACCAACTTTTCAAACAGGAAAACCAAATGAGTGATATTGTGAATGTAAGGCTAAAGTATAACATTGAGTCACTCCCAACATTAATCTTTGCTCGAGACCAGATCTATGAATTCAATTTCAGGTTTCAGGTTCTGTAAGACAAGATTATATACTAGGCGTTGGCCATCCACCTGGGATGAGACATCCTTCAATGAATTTAGATTACTAACATAAGTGCGATATATACCTCCATAAAAGTAATTGATGATCTGAGCCCCGGAAACAATTTCTTCTCCAATCTGCTTATAATCTCATCTGCCACAAGCTCCTTCTTTGCCTCATAGTCCTTCAGAGGGAGTCCCTAAACAGTAAAAGTTCTAGCAAAATAAGACAGAGAAAGAGAAGTGAAACAGGGGATGGTGGAGATTGTGTGGCAACAAGACCCATTAGATGTAACTTTTGAGATTGAAGTAGATCGTATTAAAAGTTACCTCCCAGTCTTCCATGGAAGAAGTCGTAAATATGTGAAGAATATGGTGCCCTGTGGGAGCTAATGAGGAATCAAGAACAGTTGGAATGCTTAAAAATATACTGCCATAAGGCTCCTCTAATCGTGCCCAGCCATCCTAAAACATAAAGGAAAGACATAACAATATATCAGGTTAATAATTCTTGACAAATGCCATCGGTGATCAATCTAAAATGCTATCAGAATGTAAGTAAATGAAGCTAACAGAAAATAGAAGTACCTCAAGCACAAAATGATGGCAATCTGTATCTGGTGGAAGAACCTCAGCTTTAACACCCATGTGAATGGAAAGAAAAGATGGAGCCTTAACATAAACTTTTTGGAAATTTTCTTCTTCTTTTGGAAGCTTTTCTCCTTTTAACAACTTCCCTGAATCACAATAACTAGTTTATAAGAACTAAAGAAACCAGCACCTGGTGAAAGCAGCTAAAGGCCATGACCAAGTCAAGAAACTTCTTGCAAAAACTAACCGAAGGTATCCCATCTAGTAGCATTTGATATTATGGTTTTGGCAAAGAACTCTCTTCCATCTGACAGCCTCACTCCCACCTACCAATTCAACCAAAACTTAGAAGACAACAAAAAGTGTCTCTACATACATAACCACCAAGGTTAGATATCTAGCACATCCAAGAAGGTCAAACTCACAGCCTTTCCATTCTCTAGTACGATGTTAGTCACGTTGGCCTTGTATAGAATCTCACTCCCCTGATCAATCAGGCCACCCGCCAAGGACTTAGCAATTCCACCAACACCACCAACAGGGTAGTTAATCCCGCCAAAATGCCTATCACATAGAACCTGATGCAAAAAATTAATGTAAAAAGACATGATAAAAACATGCATAAAAGAGTCAAAGTTTATTTAAGCAGCTTACCATGCTCGCGTTAATCATTGGTGTCTGCAATGCATTGACTGTGCTCACTATAAAACACTGCAGACAAATAAAAGATAGAACTGTTTTTACGAGATTCCAGTACAGGTCCTTTGCAGATCCCCAAAGACCACTAAATCAAATGCCAATATTATCACAGAATTAAATTTATCACACCTCTGCATCAATAAAAGACAATAACTCAGGATCCTTTATGTACTTTCGAGCTATGTCTCCAGCATTTTGAGGCAGGTAATAAGCTGTAGAAACAAAAGCATTTTTATAGGTGAAATTATTAGATACCCTTAATGCACTGCTCCCTTTCTTGCTATCAATTGAGATCCACCTATAAGCAGGTATAACAAAAAGGAGCTACCAACCAAAGTTGTAACTTTTAAGCAGGTGTAACTTTTACCCTTGATAGCCTAGCTGATAACTAATCAACAAGTTCACCATAGTCACTTGTAACAGGTCTTATTATGTATAAGGTGCTATGTTTTCTAAATCATTGAAACTTTGTGGCATCAGATGAATTCTCCACCATCCTTGTAGAGATGAACTATTTGGCTGTTCAAGTGGTTATTCCAGAAGAAGGTATGCAGTGCAGCAATCATCTAGTAATTATAATTGTAAAATCCCAGATAAGTGGAGAAAAAACACTTTTTAAGTTGCCTTATTAATAGGTTTTGCACATTAACATATCTCTCATTATTTATGAACTCCATGGAAGTGAATGGTGTATTTCCCTATTGTTCAATAATAATTCTACCATTATATGGTTTCTATAAATAAATATATCACGGATTTCACTTGGCAAATGATGGCCCAAAGATATCCTCATTGGAAAAGGTAAACAGGAATCTACACACCTGTCCCTGTACTGCCATTGCGATTATGACAAAACAAGAAGAAAGGAATTTTCCTTGCCACAAATTCACATTTAAATCAATTAATTGATTCAAAACAAAAGAAAGAAACTAATACCCAGTGTCAAGCATTCAAGAGGCTTCTGAAAGAACTGTCCAAACAGGTAAATTGGCTCTTCTAATGACTTCAATTCCAATGAGTTTAAAGCATTGAATATCTATCCAAGGATACAAACAAGTCAATGTGAGTTATGGAATACAATTAGAGGTGAAAATGAAGATAGGAAATTGCAGCCACCTCAATAAAAAACAGACCTTCCAACATTCACCATAGAATTTAAGGATCCCTTCCTTTTCATGGGGAAATTTTGTGGTAAGTTCTGAGATGAAGTCGCTGTACTCTTTGTGAACTTGAACAGAAAGATTATTGGGTAGATGAAAATGGACAGTAGTTGGATCAGGAATCACCTCCATCTTACAACCAACTGCTGCCAATGCTTGGGTTATCAAATTTAGGTTACCCTGCCCAAATTTAAGGCACATATCAACTATGAAGACTCTGAAAGGACTAATGATTCAACAAAGTATAGTATGTAAAAGATAAATAAAGATATCATGGGCCTCGCCATTTAATGGAAAATTAGCATATAGTTGTAACTGATTTAAACCTGCTCTGATTTGCATCTAACCCACACCTTTTTTCTATAAGTGTTTTACAACCACGTTCCCATTACCAATTGAATAGATTTTGAGTTCATATGTAAGCTCATATAAAGATTACTCCTCTTTCACATTTTCCAAATGACACTCCAAATATTCAGCACCAACAAATGTCCACCAGTACTACAATCTCAAATTCAATCTAATAATATGAATTTAATAGTTAATAATGAAACATAATTACAGTAACAAAAGAAATGCAAATTAACAACTGACCTTATCACTGAAACCAAACATCACAGAAGACCCAACATCAAAAGTATAACCATCCCTCTGGTAATACCCAGAGCTGCCACCAGGAATCACATACTTCTCCAAAACCAAAACCGTAGCTCCCTTCACTGCAAGCTGTGTAGCAGCAACTAACCCACCAATCCCAGACCCAATAACAATTGCATCATAGTTGCTTCTCTCTCTGCCGACTCCTCTATTGCCTTCTATATCTACCTCTTTATCCACACTCAACACTGACTTTGCCCTCAAAAGAAAATCCTTTTTCAACTTGCAAAACCCTGACTTTACTTTACCAGGCTCGTTATTACAACTGAAACTCGAAATTCCTGAGAAATTATAAGAATTGGGAAAAACTGAGGTTTTTGAAGATTCAAAAGAGAGAATTCTATGTTTCTGGCATCTGGGTCTGAAACTACCCAACTGTACGGTACAGTTGAATCCTAAACTCATTTCTCAGTAAGGTAGTAGCTATAGCAATCAATCAAAGGTTATTGGAATACCCAAATGACAAATATAGAGAATCTTGAAATTTTAGTTTGAGGGTCTTAAAGAAATCAATAGTTAGGTGTTTTGGTGGGTGAAAAGCTTAGAAGTTTTGAGCTGTTTGTTAATGGCGAAATGCAGAATTAGGCGTTATTGCCGAAAATGGGTAGTGGAGGTTGGCCTGTGATTCCAGGTCATGATTCTTACACTATGGTGGAGGGAAGACAGAGACAAAATGACAAATGTATTTTTTTTTATTTCAATTTTGCTTTTTTTTTTTTTTTTTTTTTTTGGCCAAAGGCTTTTTGGTTTTTTAATGAATCCATTTAGGACACCATTAAGGAGGCGTTTAGAAAGGTCGTCCAAGTTATTGTTTGGTGTTTTTAAACTTCCAACCTAAAATGTTACATAAACTAGACGTTTAACAATTTAAAATTGTAATTGAAACGTCCTAAACATGATTGTCTTTCTATTTAAAAATTATATTTTTTAAGTTGGTTTCAACAATATAATTTATGATTTATAAAATTTTATATTTTATTAATTGTTAATCATGTAATTATTTATTTTCATAAATAAAATTTTCAACCTTTCATCTAAAAAAAATCTGATTTAAATGAAATTAAAAATTAATATATGATTAAATTAGATGAAATAAAAGTGAGAAATTTGTGTTTTTACTTTAAGTTGTATTTAGTTATAATAAGCATTACCTACCATCTAAGTAATAAGTAAAAATTACATATAAAAAAAAGTAATAAGTAAAATCTTCAATTTTTTTTTTTTTTATCCAACTCATTTCTAGATTAACTTTTTAATATTATTTGAATTATTTGTTTTTTTAGCACTCCTTACAAAGAATTTTTTTTTTCCATCTGCAATTTATTTTATAAAGACATAACCCTAACTCATGTATATATTGTTTTAAAAAAAAAAAACTTTAAATTCCAAAGTCCTAACAATATACAACAAAGCAAATTTATATGTTATTATTGAATTTGGTACACATTCAATATATTTTATAAAAGTCATGAAGTTGACAAAAGTAAGATACTTCGATTTAATTAGAAGTATACATGAAACCTGACAATTCGATTAAATCGATTAAATAATAAAAAATAAGTCATTTTTTATTAGTTTGCTTTTAGGATTAAAAAAAAATCAAATACATTGATTTGAATTTGAATTTAATAATTGAAAACCTAAAAATATATATATATATATATATATATATATATATATATATATATATATATATATATATATATATATATATATATATATATTACTTA
>CATKHJ010213695.1:0-10823 GCA_949750685.1 Vernicia montana | reverse complement strand
TCCCCGAGCCCAAACTTGGTTCGAAGATTAGTGATTTTATCCTTGGGTAAATTAATCAAAAGATTAATAAAATTGGAGTCAAATTGGGTTTTTCCTTAATTTTTCCATTTAAAATAAATTAGGGTGGCAACTCTCGAATCCTTTTCAAAAAATCAAAAATTAATTTTTCGAGACGATAGCCGCTTCCAATCGTGAGCACAGAAACCCGTTACTTAACCTCCCTTAAAAATCGCTCTCGCCTTTCCTTAAGGCATTCATTTTTTTTTCTGAGCGAGGGGAGGGGCGTTCGGGCGAGGCCTCACAGACTTACAAGGGACAGTTTTTGCGGTGGTGGAAATTTTCGGAGGCGGAGATGAATTCGTGGTGTTTTCAGCTTTATCTTCACAAAGAAAACATTCAAAGGTTGGCAAGGGAACCAAACAAGGTCACTACCAGTGTCAAGGTAAAGAGAGACGTGTTGTGGAGGGTGAGAGTGGAAAGTGAAAGAGTGTAATCATTGCCTAGAGACAGAGGAAGTGAGACTTGGCGATGCTGGTGGTTTTGGAGATTACGACTGTGTTGGTGGTGTGGAAACGGATGGCGAAGCAAGTGAAGGTGGATTTAAGGAGGTGGTGAGTGGAGGTGAAGTAGGTATTGGAAAGAGAGTTGGTAAGAGGAAGATAAAGAATCTATGAAATTGAAACAGAGATGTGTGAAAAATAGAGCATAAAATAGAGCCAGAGTGACAGTGCGAAGAGGCTGGGCGCTAACGGCTGGCGAGCTATCGCAAACGATGGTGAAGATGACACTGCTGTGTGCGCTGGGTTACTGCTTGGCGATGTGTAGGTTTGTGGTGAAGATTGGCGAGCAGCAGTCGCTGGAGATAGGCGAGCAGGCAACATGGACGATGCTAGGCTGCTGGTAGTTGGGCTTGCGAAGAGAGCTTGAGCGATGACTTTTAGCACCGCTGGTGGAGTCGATGGAGTTGCTGCTTGAGGAGAGATACTGGTCAATGGTGTTGGAGCAAAGGGAGAAAGAGAATCGGGGGAGAAGGAAAGAAATTGGGAAATTTTAAGTAGGTGAGTTTTAAGAAATCCCAACTTTCAGTTTGAAGATGAAGAAGAGAAATAAGGGAGAAGAAGAAAAGGTGCGTTTTATTCAGATGTGGCAGGTAAGTTATTATTTTTATTTTTTAATTCTATCAGTTGCCACATGTGATATATGTGTTATACTCCGGTGTCAACTAAGCAAATCTTGCTGGATTTTACATTTAGAATCGTCGAAATGCTATTTTATAAGAAAAATTGGTTTTATAAGCATTTGTCTATTAAAATTAAAAGAATCGGATAAAATGGAAAAAACGTTAAAAATTCAAGGTTTTTTAGGTCATTAGCCCTTTATTGTAATATAGAAAAAGAAAAATTTCTAAAATTCCTACAAAATAGAAAATTAGAACACTTGTATAATATTTTTTTTTCCTCGTAGTGCTTTTTTTTTTTTTTGCCAATTTTTTTTCCTCTTATCTCCAACCTTACTATATTAATCAATGTTGTTAAAACCGGACCGGAGGTTGAACCAGTTTTCTTGCCGGTTCATAGTCCGAGCAGCCGGTCCGACCGATCTAATTTAATTTATCTGTCATTTTCTCTTTTTTTTTTTAAATTTTTTTTTAGTCTAAAACGGTGTCGTTTTGAAAAAATCTGGTTCGACCGGTCACTTGTTTTTTCGATTTTTTTCGGTTTGAACTAGTTTTTTCTGGTTCATGATTTATCTGGTTTTTATGATTTAAAAATCGAATCAGTGATCGGTTTTCAGTTTAACCGATCTAACCGGCCAGTTCGGTCCGATTTTAACAACATGGATATTAATATGGAAGCTGATATATGTAGCGGCCCGCAAGAGAGAGGGGAATATTAAAAAAAATGTGGGTGGATCCCTTTAATTTGTACAGTAAGTGAACGTACTGACAAAACGATAACAAATACAAAGTAAAAATACGTAAACAAGGAAAAAGGGTAAAAAGTAAATACGTGAACAAGTAAATACAGTTCATCGCCATTGAAGAAGAAAAAAAATCTCTTCGCTCTTCCTTCTCTTCCTTGGACTACAATTGCAAACAAAAAAAAAAAAAAAGCACAAAATTTAGGGAAAAAACCGAAAAATTAAACAAAAAGAGTGAAAGGGTAAGAGAGACCGAGCCACCCATCAACATCAATCCATCACCATCGGCCACGACCTAACCATCATCACCAACAAACTCTTCCCAGTAGTTTATCTTAATTTTAAAACACCGAAAAGGTAGAGGAAAAGAGATAAAATTGAAGGGTGTTCCAAAGCCACGACCATCAAATCTGGCGAGGTAGCCACTGTCTAGACCATCCTCATCCTTTTCTGCTTTACAGGTAAACAACCATTACTCTCAGTTTTGCTATTAATTTTTAATTAAATTAAAATTTTGGGGAGAATTGATTATAGAAATTCAATTTCCATTTTGGGTCTGTAACTTTTTAGAATGAATAGTTGTTGGGTAAGTTGATTAAAAGCTATAAATCTTTCAACTTTAATTATTCATATGTATAAAATTTCAGTTTTTTCTTAAATTATTAAGGATGCTTTTATATTGTTAGGAGAAAAATCATATATGAATTTAGGTATATAGAAGAAAACTGAACCTTGAATTTCTAAATTGGTGATTATTTACTGTTAATATGTAGAAGTTGGGTTAACATGAGTAATTTAAGAATTAGATTGACGTTTTGGTGTTATGCTATAGTTTTATTATGATAAAGTTTTTACTTTTAATTTACTTTATTTAAAAACAAAGTTAATGAATATGATTAGCTTATGTGGGTTGAAAAAAGTAGATATTTGTGCGGTGGAAAGACATGAATTGAGAAAAAAATTATCTTAAAATTTAGTGAGATCACTACTTTAACATGTAGATTAGTGAGGTTTTTGAAAAGCTGATATGATTACCAAAATTATGTAGCTTATGTATATATTCAATTTCCAAAATTAAAAATTTCTTATAAAATTGGAAAAAAATGAGGAATGTAAACCACAGAGAATAAAATGAAAGACATCATTTTAAACTCCAAAAATTAAACAAAAGCAACCTTTTAAATATTAATGAGAAACTGTTAATAATTCAAATGATTGATGCAATGCAGTCTCTCCTATCCAACCATCTGCAGTTGGCACATTCACTACTTAAGTAGTACTTACATTCTAAAATATTCACATTCAGACAACCTGTTAAATATTAAAAAGGATATTAGCAAAAAAAATTGCATTGCCAAGGGACTTCCAAAGTGAATAGATGCATTAGGAGATACATTTTGTGATGGGAGAAACAACATATAAATACGTTTTGTAAAAATCATTACAAACATTTATCCAAATAAGAATAGTATGAGAAGGAAAAAAAAAGAAGTATTTCAATTCTATTTATGTTTTTATGCATATAAAGTATAAATAACTTTGGATTTAGAAGATTTAAGTTATTTGTTTCTCTTGCTCTTCCTTTTAGTATTGATGAAGGGAGCACAGTTCCCATTACTATCTTGGTTCAGAAGCTTCAAAATGCCTTGTCATCCTTGGAACGTTTTCCTGTTGTTCTGAGCCATTTATCTAGGTCATCCACTGGAAGTGCATGTCTTTCTTCTAGATTAAGTGAATTGTCTCAACCTTTTAGATTGTGTCTTTGTCAAGCGCAGGGAGTTATATATGTGATTATTCTTCCAATATAGTTCTTATTGATCCATTAGCAAGTTTAGTAGTTGTTGAAGAATTTCTTTGGCCCTGAGTGCAGCAAGGTGAATCTTGTCAAAAGCCATCAGCATTTGTGGGAAACTCTGAATTTGGGACCACGCCTACTGGAGCTGGCGGATCATCTCCTTCTACCTCCACTTCATCAAACACTCGTCGTCATTCTTCAAGATCCAGATCATCTGTTAATATAGGTGATGCAACTAGAAAAGAACCATTACAAGAGAAAGCACAAACTCCTCAAAAGGAAAGGGGAAAGCTGTTTTGAAGCCTGCCCAGGAGGAGGCAAAAAGACCTCAAACTAGAAATGCTCCCCAGATAAAGATGCACAGATGAAATCAGTGAATAGGGATTCTAGTTCTGAGGTATGTATATTAATCATGACTATTAACATATTGTAGTCATAATAATATTCAAATTTGTGATAACTTGCCAAAAGGTTGTTTTGTTCTATTTACTGTAATATGATAGATTTGATTTTACTCCATGTGATACAATTAAAAGGAAGAATAAGTGGGAAACAAATTTTATACCTTTTGCCAATATCATTACTTTCTAAGGAATGATGAGATGTTAAATATCTTGATATCCTGGATTTCTAATATATGGGCTAAAGATAAGATTGATGTCCTCTGAACAAAAATAAACAAATAAAGAGGAATGTATATGGAAGGCGGCATATATCAGTTCTGCTGCATTCATTTTTGTGTATGTTAACATTTGCAAATTCTTGGTTTGACAGTAAGACAAATATTAGTAGGAAGGCTACAGATTTTAAGTTCTTTGTGGCTGGAATTCTTGTTTTTAGAAAATGCAGAATAATCTGGCACAATTATCCTCTGTTGTTTTTCTAAATTGTAGTTTCAACATTGTGGGTTATTTATTATTTTTTTTTTTGTCTATGCAGGAATTGTTAGTATTCTGATATTCACATAGATGTTGTTGCTTGTAGATGGTAGACACTGTCCTAGATGTTCAAGGTTCATAAGGACAGTTCATTTAGGTTTTCAGTGGTTTTGTTAGAAATCTAGTGATGGATATATTTTAGACTTGTGATATTCTAGGTGTATGTACATGTTGGGAAGTGTGGCCCATCTCTTTTTAGCAGGTACCAATACATATTTAGCATTAGATTACTAATTGAATCTGCAGCATCTCATGCACCTGAGTCTATATTGGCAACTCAGCTAAGTGAAATTTAAATGTATTACCCAGCTTAAAATTAGTTCTATAGGAATTATAACTTGCACCAATTTGTAGTAATGCAAGTGCATAACAATAAAGTCTGTTTGGTATAAAACATGGTGCTTTTATGTGTTTGATTTATGTTTTTGGTGGATACGAGTACATTAATGAGTCAAGCTACCTTTAATAAGTCAATTTATTTGTAGTGGAGCTTTGTTATTGTATTGAAAGTTTTCATGTTCTCTTTCCCCCTTATCTAATAAACTTGGTGGGGTTATTTTTCATGCTTCTGCTTTTATGGCAGGATGAGGAATTTGATATATCTCCTGTTGAGATTGAAGATGCATTGGTGATTGCAGATGATTATATCTCTGATGATGAAGACAATGACTATGAAGATGTAATCCTCTAAATCCCTTTCAAAATATATACTTAATTCTTTTTTTCTTTTGGTTTCTTTCTCTTCCCCACCCACTTCCCCCCTTGCTCTTTCTCCTCTTCTCTGTGTGTGTGTGTGTGTATGTGGACAAGATATTATTTACTCTTTTATTGGCAATATTGAAAGGCTTCACAAAACTAGAAAACTATTTATGTTATGGCAATGACATTGTGTGACTAAATGAGCTTGCCTTTTTCTTACATTTGATAAATAAGTTAATTTCTTAAGGGATTTTGAAGATGAGTTTTTAGAAAATTATTGATGGCATGCATATTCATGTATTGAATATCATTAAGGATTTCCGTGGAAAGTATACTCTTTTATTGGCAATATTGAAGGGCTTCACAAAACTAGAAAACTATTTATGTTATGGCAATGACATTGTGTGACTAAATGAGGTTGTTTTTTTTTCTTATATTTGATAAATAAGTTAATTTCTTAAGGGATTTTATAGATGAGTTTTTAGTCAATTATTGATGGCATGCATATTCATGGATTGAATATCATTAAGGATTGCGTGCAAAGTGTGTAATATGTAATTGGATAATTAAAGAATAGAGGATTGATAACTGATGTGCTAGGGCTAGATTGGAATTGAATCACTGGACAGGGGTATGTAATGGATATTTCAATATGGGTCCACATGAACATTGTCTTATTATATCATTTATTCTAATTTTCTTAGAGAATGTTATTTTATCCTATCATATTTTGATTTCTTTATGAAGTTAGTACCACCACTGTTTTAAATAATAAGGCCAACTATGTTGTTTATTTTACAATTTTCCCTAACTTGTTCATTTGCTCACTATTTCCTCTCCCAGATGCTGAGAGATGATTCCCTACCTGTTTGCATGTATGAAAAAGTACATGATGTGAAGTTGGGTGATGCACCTAAGGATAGTAGTGGTGTGCCAGCAACAAGTGATAGCTAAACAAATCTTGCTTCTGGTTCTAGCAGCAGAGTAGCTGTTGTTAGGGGGGTTTAGATTCTACTGATTTTAGGGGTGGCAGCTCTAATGGCTCTAGGGGTGCTATGTCATTTGTTGTTGCTACTATGGCTGGTCTTGAAGCTGCTAATGGTAGAGGTATCAGAGGAGGCAGAGATCGACAAGGACGACCACTATTTGGTGGCTCTAATGATCCTCCAAAATTGATCTTTACTACTAGTGGGAAGCAGCTAAATAGGCATTTGACAATATATAAGGCGATTCAACGCCAACTTGTGTTGGATGAGGATGATGATGACAAGTACACTGGTAGTGATTTCATAGCTAGTGATGGTAGCAGGCTTTAGAGTGATATATATACCATTACTTACCAGAGGGGAGATGGCCAAGTTGATAGAGTTTCTATTGGGGTTTCAAGTTCTAACACCACATAAAAATCTGCAAAAACTGGTTCTTCCAATTTGAACTTTGAGAGCCAATTGCATCCGATGTCACTTTTAGATAGTATCTTGCAAGGGGAGCTTCCTTGTGACTTGGAGAAATCTAATCCTGAAAATTCCTCCGTACTTGGCTTCTGTGTTTGAATTCCTGAAACTTATGTAGTGAAGCATAACAATCATTGTATGCCTGGTTGCAGCATTCTTCATCCGTGGGGAATGTGGCGGCAAATGGAACTAGGCCTTCAGAATCAGTGTCATGACTTGTGCTAATTACCTGAAGCTTCCTCCGTACTCTACCAAGGCACCTTAATTTTGTGAACATGGAGATTAAGTTGTTTTATCGTTATTCACTGCCAAGTTATCTGGGTGATGTTGAATCTTGTGCTAATGGTTGTTATTCCTTAAAACAGGAAATAATATACAAGAAACTACAATATGCCATCACTGAAGGGCATGGTTCTTTTGATTTGTCATAAGTTTGACTAACTGGTTAAAGGGTGTATATTGTATCACAAGAGTGTCAGGATCATTGGTTTTTTTCCTGGATAATTTGATATAGAAAGTAGCACATGTTCTACTCAATAATGGCTTCATTTCATTTTGGTGGCCCTTTAAACTAAATGGTCTCATCAAGGTTAGTTCCTGAAATTTTTTATGGAATCGCATCTGGTCTAATTTTGTCCAGGCCTCTTGATAGAAATCTTGTGCTTTGGCAGGATCTAATTTATGTTGGCAAATGTATTTTCCAATTTATATTCAATTTATAGAAATTGAAATTATTGTCCATAATCAAAAGTAAGTCATGGATCCTTAAAAATGTCAACTAAATTTTTGTTTAGGTTGGATTGCTACATTTTCATGCTGTAAAGAGGGAACATGTGGAGAGCTTGTTCAGCTGCTAATGCTTGTAAATAAATAGGAATTTCATTTTTTCCCCCATAATATTTTTGTAGGAAAAATACATGTATGCCATGAAACAATAGAATTGGAAAATAAAGTACTTAAATATTATTCCTTTTCTTTTCTTCTTTCATCTCTTGTTTACATCTCTTTTATTTATTGCTTGTGATTATTTAGACATTGATGCTTTGAGCTTAAAAAAGATTTATTTTATGATTGATTTAAATAAAAAATATTTATTTTTCAATCCCCTTCTCACCAACCCTTGTTCTCTCTCTTCTTCTCACCCCTACCCTAATAGGTCACTGATCTTATGATTTTATTTACAAAATTTGTAATTTATTATTTTTGGATTAAGCAATTGTAATTTTTGTTATATTCGGAGGTTACTCGTCAAAATTTGGTCATTGGATTTTTATTGTGGCATTTAAAAGAATTTTTTAAAATATCATAGTCTACTAAACTCTTTTTGGATTCAATTGACCAAGTTGTATGTAGACTTTCTCTCAATTTTTCATATTTGTAAAAAATAAAAAATAAATGGTAAACTTTTTTAAAAAGGAAAACTTTAAGAAAAGTATTATTAACATTGGGAAGAAATTAAAATTAGATTCTTTTCCTTACCAAAGTAGCCATGCGCATTGCTATTACTAAAATTGGTCAAATTTGTAATCCACATCTAATTTTTTTTTTTTTTTTTTTTATCAAGACATCTAAAATTAATCAAAATTAGTAATATTAAAAAATTTGGATATTTTTTAAAAAATAAAAATAAATTGGAGTAAGATACAAAAATTTGAAATAAATAGCATTTATCTTAAAAAAATGCACTCATGGTGGTACTTTAACAAACAAGTATTTGTTCTCGCTAATTACATTGAAACTAGTATATTTTACTTAATTTTATAAAATGATATGGCATAAAAATTCAATATCCTGTATTACATTTTCTGGCATGTGCACTACATTATGATATAAGAATAGTATAATGTTTCATTTTAATCATACATTTTACTTACTTTAATTCAAAACATATATTGTAAAAAGTTTTTAAGTTGGTACATAATGATAAGACTTCATATGATTTTATATTTTAACAAACAAATATTTGTTCTCTGTAATACCCCAACTATATATTAGCCTTCTATGTAGTAAGTATGGATGAATGATGTATGTGAGTTGTCGTGCTATGAGATTGTAAGTAAATTTTTCGCGATCTAAGTCAAGTGAATTCCAAGTGTTGTAACGGATTGAATTGGAAATGCAAGGATACCGTAATACCCAAATTCATATAGATTTCTTGCTGACCATATGCATGAGTATTGGTTCACGTGTATGAATAAATAAGGATTGAGTTTCTTAAGGATTGAAGATTAAATTGTTAAGTGGGACTACAGGACATGATTCGCTCCCACGACAAGAGAGTTGCGACCGTAACCTTAGACGCGAAGCCGGCCGCAAACCTTTCTGCCTGAATTTGGAAAATTGGCTAAAAGAGAATTATGACCGTGATCTGTGTGTAGCGACCGCTATATCAGAAGGAATAGTCACGTGAACAGTACTAGATAGTGACCGCGAAGACCATGTTGCGACCGCGATATGAGAATCGCAACCGCGACTGGCATATCGTGACCGCAACGTCCATTGGGGCTATAAAAAGGCAGCAGTAGCCCAAGTGCGAGAAATATGATTTTTTCTTCAATTCCTCCGACCTTAACAGACTCCAAACCCTATCAAACTCTATATATATTTCTCTAAGGCTAAGATTAGCCTTTTATACTCTAGATATCAAAGGATATACAAGATCTAAAGAGATTTCTTCTTGATTTGGAAGATCTATGGATTTGAGATTAAAGGGAAACCTTTGAGGTAAATCTTCTAATATTTGATTTTTCATTTGAGCTTTGTTTGATTAAGGTTTAATACTTAATTATAAGTCTAATAGATGATGTTTATAGCATTGAATGCAAGATATGAGTTTTATTGAGCTAAATCCATAGAAACCCTAATATGTGTAAACCCTAAAATCAAGTTTGGGTATTTTGTAAATGGTTAAGAGATAATTGATAGTTAAGAGTGAGAATTGAGAATCTATAATTAGATTTGAAGAAAACAAGTTATAAGGCTAAGGTTACTGTAATATTCCAAGTTCATGTATATGTTTGTTTCATCATGTAAATGAGCTATGAAGTTGTGTTCATGAGTATTATGAATAAAATATGTGTGCTAAGTGATGTATGAATGAGTTAAAGTTTAATTTTGAGAATTGAAGGAGAATTTCCTGGAGTAAAGTTGCAGAGCATAAGTTGCGCCCGCGACAAGGAAGTCGCGACCGCGATATTAATTTCGCGTCCAATTTTGCGACCGCAACACAGACCGCGAACTTCTCTGCCTGATTTGGATACCAGAATGAACAGTCACGTGAACAGTAATTTGTAGTACCCGCAATGCTCAGGTTACGACCGCGATAAGGGAATCGCGACCGTGACTCGCATCGAGGGCATAATCTGGAAATTGGCTTTAAATAGAAATTTAGAGCCCTAAATTCATTTCACTCGAAATTTCAGAGCTCCAAACCCTTTTTCTCTCAAAGAATCACTCACCCATTCACATTAAATGCTTAAAGACTTCATTAATTGCATCAACCAAAGGATCTAGGGTTACAAGGACTTAACCTTTCATCCATTGTTGAAGCATTCCTTGAAGAGGTGAGTTAGGGTTTTGGTTTTCTTTGAGTTTCTTCTTCTCCATTGTTATAAATTGTTCTTGGGGAAGAGAATAGAGTTAGAAATTATGCGTCTATCACGAGTATGGTGATTTTAAGAGCATGGATTATGTGTATTGATTAATTGTATGTGTTATGTGTATAGTTCTTCTTAGAAGTCAAAATGGAGATCATGAGGATCATGAGGATTTGATGTGATTGGGGACTCCTATTGTGTTAAAGGATTCTTTTTTATTAAGGTGAGTAGAAAATATACTACTATTCTTGTATTTGATTTCCTAAGGCAAATTGCCTAATTTCTTGCATGAGCCACCATGAGAAAGAGTATGAGAAATTGTTTGTTGAACCATAATTGTTCATTAAACTTTATAAGCTCTTAATTAGCCATTTGCTAATTATTGACATTTACGAGAATCATGAGAACCATATAATGCTTT
>CATKHJ010213694.1:0-12507 GCA_949750685.1 Vernicia montana | reverse complement strand
CTTCTGTCTCTTTTTGCTTAAACATTTGAATCTTGCCCTAAACAATTTCCTTGCTCCATTACTTCATTATTGGCTTGAATCATGCTTGAACAAACTTGAATGATCTTCAAACATCCCTCCAAACCTTTCTCCAAAGAATTGCATGAATTTGAATCTTATCTTGAGACTTCATTGAATACAATGCTTTCCAAAAGTAATACTCATAATGCAAATCTTCATGATAATATTGTAGGAAGCCTTGTGTATTTTTGCAATCCTCTTGAATGAACTATTGAATAGATATGGCAACTTGCTTGCATTCCTTGCTATGCAGTCTTGATGAATAATATAGCCTTGTAATGCTTTCTTGAAGTCCTATACATACATGAATTTGTGATCTTCTTGCAAGCTTCCTTGTTGGCTAATTAGGATCACATCATACCCACTCTCTTCAAAAGAATTCATCCTCGAATTCCAACCATCAATATTCTCATTATAGATATTCTCATTAAAGCAAGTTGATTGCCCAAGGATGAGTAATTTTGCTTCTCCTACATGCATACAAATCCGCCCATTAGGTTCAAACTTAACTACCACAAAAGTTAAACCTAAGTCATATCCATCATTCACATTTAATTGAATTATATTGTTTGGAGAAACTTCATATCTTTTAATCCATGACAATTTTTCTTTGAAATCCTGCACAAGAGAAATCAAACTAAACAAAAAAAAATTAAGTTTGTTAGTAAACAAAACTCTCTCCCTATTTTCAATAATGATTACTTGTTTTCTCTCTTCACTCTCAATATTTTCATTCGTATTCTCTAATATTGTAATTTTCCTAATCGAATGTTCTTTCATCTCTTTCTCACTCACTTTCTCTGTGTGCTCTTTTTCTTTTTCTTTTATTTCATTAGTTACAAAAAACTCAACATTATTACTAATGCTAACTTTACTTTCTAACTCCTTTACAACAATTTCTTGAGGAGCTTCATAGACAGGAATTTCTTCATGAATAATAACTTTGTCAACCTCCATAAGTAGCATAGAATCTTCTTTAGCAACTTCTAAAGGTATTACAAAGTCATTATTTTGATTAATTTCCACATCAACAATCAATTCCTTCCCACTCTCATCCTCATTTTTCAATGAAGATTCTTCATTAAAAACCTCCAAAGGTGTCAAAAAGTCATTATCTTTAGCAGCCTTCATAACATAAATCAACTCTACTTCACTCTCATCTTCAAATAGTGGTTTGGATTCATTCTTTCTTTCACTTTCAGCTTTCCTCCTTTGACGCTTAGCTCTTTGCTCGGCCTTCCACCTCTCACACTCTTCTAGAGTTTCTCCAAAGATTCTCAATTAATGTTCCCTTATTTCTTTGGTGCTCAACCTTCTACCTCTAGATTTCTTTAGTACATTTGGAGACCGCTCTCTTAAGGGAACAATGGACATTTGTTGTAATTTTTCTCTTTCTTCATCTTGCCTCCTAAGTCTAGCAAGTCTCTCATCAATCTTGTTGTTTAGTTTTTCCATTTGGTTTAAGAAATATTGAAACATTTCTTTATCATCCATGGTGGAAACCTAAAAAGACTGTTAGTAAAAAGAATTCTCACCACACTCCCTCACGTGTTTCACTCAAGACTTAATGACCCTTAGGTCACTTATGTTTACTCACAAATATTGGCTTTTCTCTTAATGTGCTCACACTCTTGCCTTTTACCACTTAACTCATCTTTTCTAGCTCTCAAAGAACTACTTACTCAAAGAAAAATTAATAAGTTGAGAACTATCAACTCCCAACCAGTAATGAATTGTATAGTTTCCAACAAAACAAATAGGAATTAAGAAGGAAAACAAGACAACAAATAAGGAAATTAGAAAAACGATAAGGAATAATAAGTAATTAAAGGAGACGAAGACACGAAAGAACAAATTAAATGAATTGGAATAAATTCAAGACACGAAAACAAAAGAAAATAAGATTAACAAGAAACGAAAAAAATTTTGGAATCTTAATCCTATTTGGATTGGGAAAAGGAAACCTAGAGTGACTTAAACACACAAAAATGACAAAATGAAATAAAATAGGAATCCTAAAACTAATAGGATTAGGGAGGTAGGAATTCTAATTCTAATCTGATTATAATTATTGAGTTGAATAGTCAAATACTAATTCAATCCTGATTTTAATTCAATTAATGCACATCTTCCTAATTTGATCTTGAAAATTAATTTCAACTTTATTTTAGGTACTAGGAAAGCAATTAATTAATTTCTTTCCTTTCCACACTCTACTAGGAAGTTAATTCAGTCTATATAAACACTTTTTCTCTTTTCTTTAGCTATTTTTTCTCTCTTCTTTCTTTTGGATGAATTTTGCTCTTTTTTTTTATTTATTTCAAATCTGAATTATATTTTTTTTTCTTTCTTATCCAACCAATAATATAATCAATAGTCAAGAATTGAAGATTTAATCAAGAATTGACTATCAAGAAATAAATCAAACAAATTTGAATTGAAGAAAACACAAACAATGAAAATAAGACACTAGAAGCAAACAAATTGAAGTCAAGACTCTATACTGAATTTGAATTAAAGGTATATTCTTTTTATGTTATTTTTCTGATTGTAAACAATGAATTAAAGGTTAAACAAAATAGAAATAAAACAATCAAAAAGAAACGAAAAGAAACACACTAGGACATATTTGCCTCAAACGATTTCCAAGCAATTTGTTTGAACTTTTTTTTTTTTAATTTTTGAATTGGACAAACAGCAAGAACAAGGTAATTTTAGACTGAATTAACTAAGATAACACGAAATGAAAAATAACAGACACGATACGAATAAACCAATTCAGAAACAAATGGAACAAGATAAATTAAAAACCGATTTTAATTTTCTTTGTTTTCTCAAATTTGATTTTGATATTTGGAGAACAACAATCATTTTGGACTCACTTTGAGCTAAAACGAACAAAAACAAAATGATGCGGAAACTAACGGAAAGGCACAAAAATAAGAAAAACACGATATCAATGTAAATGAAAGATACACAAACTTGATTTAGAGCTTAAGCTCTGATACCAAACTGATACGAACCACAAGCGACCTGCCTTGAGACCCAATACCTTTACGCTTAGATATGACCCCTTGGAAAACCAAATCAAGTTTGAACAAGAAAATCTCAACCCAATGACGAACCTGTATCAAAGAACCTTGGTATGTTGTGAACGAAACAAAGTAATTAACTTTGAAGTTCGGTTTTGATTCTATGTAAGAACCGAAATTGAGAAAACTCTCACAAGTAATAAAGCTTAATATTTTGGGATGAAAACTGATCTCCCCTTATTGATAGAATAGCTAAGTATTTATAATTGTGAGGCCTCGCCCGAGCACCGGTTCGATCCGCTAGAGGGGATCAAAATGCTCATTTGTGTTTGAACTCACAACGGAACCCTTGAGCTCAGATTTATTGATTTAGAAAAATATTTTAGAGTTGCCACCTTACTTTATTTTTATTTGGAAAAATATAAGGTAAAAACCCATTTTGACTCTAATTATATCCCAAAGGAAAAGATCACTAGCCTCGAAACCAAAGAGGATTTGGGGACTAGATTTTTAGTTCATTTTAATTAGTTTGGCATTTAATAAAGTTGTGACATAAAATTGATTTCATGAATTGTGCATGAACAATATAATAAATGCATGATTATGTAAATAAAAGAAATAAAGAAAGAAATAAAGAAAGATAAATAAGTTAAAATTATAATAAAAATTCAAATTAGGGGATACCTCCTCTAGCCCTTATGGGTTATAGGTAAGTCACACATTCCCCAAACTAATCCTAATAAAATCAATGTAACAAAAAAAATTAAATTAAAGTGAAGAGAGTGATGAAGGGAGAAGTTGATTAATTTTAATTAGATTCGATGTTAAGACCAAGCATGCCTGCGTATCCCTTTGAATGGGAATCAAAACCTACGCAGTTCTCCCTTCTTGCGAAGGGGTTTGTTTAGTCAAACCACTTTATCATGTTTTGATTGATTGATTGATTGAATTGATTTTAATTGATTACCAAGTTAAATTAATTATTTCAGATTTTAATTAACTAACCTAAGTGAATCAATTAAGAGAAAAGAATTAGGCAAATAGCCCAGAGAAGAAGAAGAGAATAATCCCAAGGAGGAAAAATAAATAAATAAAAAGACTAATCCCAAGGAGGGAAAAATAAATTAAATAAAGAAAGAAAATGGAAAGAGAAAGGAAAAGAAGCTTACCTTGCGCTTGAGTGGCTTTAGAGACTTGGCAGCGGGCTTGCCTCGAACAGCGAGAAGAGGGTCGGCTCGGGAAGTTGCAACCCAATTTGCTTTGCAAAGCAAGGAGCAGTAGCAAAGCAAAAATAAAATAAAAAGAAAAAAATTTTAAAACTAGGAAGCTCATTCCTTGGCAAACCAAGCTTTAGGGGGATGGTTCATTTGATGCAAAGGCTAATCAAGCAAGCCATGAGGTCAGGAGGTGAAGAATAATGAGTAGGAGGATCCCTATATATAGGGTGAAGGTTAGGGGGAGGTTTTATGAAGTTTAGATGTGGTATAAAGGGAAAAAAGAGAAAAAAAATTAGAAAAAATCGGAAAAAAGGCCTGTTGCCGCACAGGGCCTTGCGGTTCCATAGAGGCCACTTGCGGCAGCAAAATGGCTGCCGTATAGGGCTCTGCGGCAACCGCAGGCCAGACAAATTTTTTTTTAAACTATCTATTTATTTTTATTATTAATATTAATTTTAGTGGTGTAAAATGAAGGATTCACACTAATATGGTTAAATTGTTTGAGGCATGTTGGTGTGTTGAATAATGCACCATATGAAATGGATTGATCGATGATGTGAAATATATGTCATGTTAATATAGTCCAAATAACCTGATGAAAGCATGCATTAACGGGACCAAACAGTGAAAGCCAGCTTCACCGCTGGGCGACCTGGGTACCTAACACCTTGCCAGGATTGTACCTAAATTCCTTACTCAGAATCTCTAAATTGGGTGATTAGGTAATAAGCTAGGGATCCTAGTCACCATTTTTCTAGTTTTTAAAAACTAAGTGGCAACTCCTTTCTCCATCTTAGGCCCCTCTCTTGGCATTTATCTCCCAATATTCTATTGGAAAGCAGTGCATAGTCCATCCACTTGGGGCCATAAATCTGGTGGGTATAGTGGCAACTCGACTGAGGATATGAAGAATTTGATTTTGATTTTAGTCTTTTTAATGTAAATTCGATTCTGGTTAGTTGGGCTTGCATCATAACACTTTTCACACTTATAACCCCTTGGATGGGAGCCTAAAATCCTAGGTAATGTTGAGGAAGAGACTCATTTGCTCCACTCGACCATTAGGAGCCCCAATCAGTATTACCAATCGTAAGCACGTATCTTTGAGTATAAAGACTTAGGCTAGTATATCAAAGTACCATTGGGGAGTATGAGCCTTTTTAGGCAAGTATATTATCGTACCCTTTAGGAAGTATGGGACCATTTTGTTGTACTTTTGGGTAAAAAAAGATTTATTATGGCAAGTATATACAAGTACCATGCACAAGAGTATGAACTCTTTTTGGTTGAGTATATTATTTGTTCCTTATGGGAATAAGTATGAGCCCCTGATTTCTTGCTTATGGGAGCAAAAGCCGTAAGCCTTAGAATAAAACTCATGTAATGACTTAGAAGTTGTTTTCCCTAGGATTTCGAAACGTGTCTTATTCATGTATGAACCCAAGCCTAATATCCTTGCTGGATTGAAGGGGAAAATCTAAATGGGCTTGGGCCATAGCTTGATTTGCGATTTGCCTTTCTTTAATTTAAGAGTTATGCATAAAACAAACTTGTGGTCCCCTGTTGGATCATTTAAGGAAAAACCAAAGTCCTATGAAATAATGACCAAGGTCAAACATGTGTTGGAGGAAAAAGGTTGGAAGGTTTACTATATTACCCGAAATATTCATATATGAGTTTTTAATTGATTGCATGTGTATATTGTATAGCATGATTGAGTATGGGTACATCAATTGAATCTTTATTGTATTAGAAATTGAGCTAGTGGAAAGTGGGTTCCACTTTTCACTAACCCAAGCTTCATATGTTTTGTCCAGGTTCACTGAACCTAGACAACTTACTTTGTTCTCCTCTTTTCTCAAAAAACTATTAAAGAACAAAACTCTCATTCTTCTTTCTTCTTCTTTTCATTCTTTCATTCTTCTCATTCTCATTCTTCTTTCTTTCTCAATTGTCAAGAGTAAATCTTCATAAAGAGATAAGCTTCAAAGGTAATGATCTACATCATCTTCTTCATTTAGATCTTGTGTATTATGTTTGTTGTGTTGGGAGTTCTTTTCTTCTTTCTCTTCTCTTTCTTTTGAATCACCCAAATGGGTTTCTATAAATGAGGTTTTCTTTTGAACAATTGTTAATAGATGATAATTTGAATTTATGAGTTTTGAATGAATGGAAGTGGAATTTCAAAAGAAGATTTCAAACTTCCCATTTTTTATGATAATGGGTTTGATTTCATGGGTTTATAGAATCTTTGGTTGATTCTATATTTTGATTGATGATAAGAGTTAAGTTATAAGTTAATTGTATGATATAGAAGTTGGTTTTAGTAGAGTGTCTTGGATATGAGAGTATGGTTCTTCTTTCCCTAACCAATGGAGGATTTTGCCAAATCCTACCCAGAGGCATGGTACGGGCAAGGGTACGCCCGTACCCTTGGGCGTACCATTGCTTCTGGAGTGCCCTCTTAGGGTAAGGGCAGGGGTACGCCCATACCTCTGGGCGTACCCTAGCTACTGTAAGTCTCCCTTGAGGTACGCCCGTACCCTTGGACGTACCCTTTATGGGTGATTAATTTCAGCAACTTCTATTTTTATAACTAGCAAACTAGATTGATAGATGTATAAGACTTAGATGAGTTATGACTGGAAAGAATTGAATTGTTGATATTTCTATTTGGGTTTCTATAGATTCTCATAGAGATTCAAGAAGGAATGATGATGATGGAAGATGTGAACATCATGTTTGTTTGCTCTAGGAATTGATTCAAGATTATTTTGGATTCTTCATTGTCAAGGTGAGTGATTATTATACTACTATGGTTGTGTTTGAACCTTAAGGCATAAATGCCTAATTCTTTCATGACCACCGAATTGTTTTTTGATAATTGTTATTTGAATGATCATTTGTGATATCCCATTTTATTGTATACATGAACCCAATTGATAAATCTTCTTGATTTTGAATTGAAACCATGATTGTTGATTCATTGCTAAACCATGATTATTGTATACCATTGTATACCTTATATGATTGAGAACCAAAAGCATAAATCCCTTATTCTGATGTGGGGTAAAACATCAGGCATTGTGCACAGTGTACTCCGGTGGATAGAAAAAAGTATCCATGTCCTAGCTAGGGAGGACTTGTCGCCTTAGCCGTAAGATCTGATCAATCTTACATAGAGATGAAGGTATGCTCCGATAAGATGTGCATCTACTTTGATATTGATATGATATGATGAGTGAGTTCTATGCCTCAGTTCTCAATAATGCCTATGAGCATAAAACCATTATATGCAGAACGTTAAGACATAGTTACTTGATACTCGTACTGTACTGATATATATGATTATGTTGAACATGATATGTTATTGTTATTAACCCAATCGGTTGATATTATTGAAATGATTGTGTATTGAAATTGAACCTTTGATAATTGATTTTGAACCTATTGTTTATTGTTATTGAATCCAATCTTTGTTATTATTGAACCGATTGGTTATTGCTATTGAAATGTGAACTATAAACTATTATTGTAAACCAACCTTAAATCACCAAGCTTCACAGGTTATAGTAGTATAATCTTTACTCACTGTGTTATCTCATTAGTGATTTCATTTTTTACAGGTGAGCTATAGTTTATTGGTTTAGTTTCCAAGGCGTTCTTCTTCACCCTCGGAAACTCAAGTGATCAATGTAAAAGCTCATTTCTTACTGATATTCTTTTTGTGTAAATAATGATTAAAGTTAGGTGTTTCATGTAAATGTATTAGTAATATTCCTGTTGGGCCTTCTAATCATTAAGCTATTGAAGATGACATTGTATTTGAATATTGAATGTTATTAATGGTTATGGGATACTATGGTTGCTTGGTTCTGATCTTGGGAGATTGCATATGAATGGTTAATTGATTTATAAGGTTCCTACGGGTCTTCGGTGGCCTTATGCCTACCCATGCCCTAGGATCATTGTGGCTCGAAAGTCGGGTCGTGACATTTGCTTTTTACTACTTGCGTATGTGTTTCCTAGCTGTGTGTAGACCATTCATTCATGCATCATGTAAGTTTAGTCATTTATGACATCATGCTAACCCTTTATTTTGAAGCCATCTAAGAATAACTTTGTTTTGGATCAGACATGACATCACCGAACAATAAGAGATCTAATGATGAGATGACCCCAATCGATCTTGAGAACATAAAAAAGAACAAGAAAGTTTCAATTGATCCTAATGTCACATATCTTTCGCCTGTGAAGGATTTCTCAATAGAATATTCCATTGTCCAAAAGTTCACCAAAGATTTCCCCGAGGTGATTTCCAAAGCTTCCACTCAAGAAGAGTTAGTTCATCTTGAAATGATAATTGAATATTGGCTGAATGAGTATGAAGATCGGAGTCGCCCTAGGGCTACTTTCACTCGAGAGTTAGATGACGATTAACCAAAGCCTGGATTCAGGCCAATAGGATGAGTGAAGATGCTATTGAAACATGCACACATTCAGAGTTTCTGGAAATTCCTAGTGGAATCATTTGCTTATTATATGGTCGCATGTCCTAGATTTCTTTTTTTGTCCAAGTGCAATGTAATAAGAGAAAGAAGCTCAATAAGTCTAAAACCTAAAAAGGCAGCTTAGGCAAAAGTTATAGCCTAAAAAGAAAGATCAAAATCTCGCTAAAGAACTATCATATTAGTTCTTTAAGGAAAAAGTTAGAGGTATGGGAATATGAAACTTGGAAAAGAAAGGAAATGGACTTGACTTGACAACTCAGAGCAAAAATAAAACAGCATCACAAGAACTATGTCTGATTTGAATGAAGCTATCCATTAGACATTTCATACATCATGCATCACGACATATCATGCATCATGGACACATGAACTGATTCAGGTCTTCTACATTCATTGCTCCAAGAAAGAAGTACGTGACCTGGAGGCAGACTAGTATGTCTAACTCCACCTAGATCAGAATCAGTTACAGTTTAGGAGTTGGTAACTTAGAGATAGAATCTGTTGGCTACAAAAGATATCCCACTTAGTACCCAGTTCAGTCATATATAGAGAAAGAAGACCGGGTTTATATCCCCCACATCTAGTTGAAACTGAGAATCCTGTTATAATGGCAGAAGAAATGGAAGCAACCATCAGGCGGATCCTTAACAACACCTTGGCCCCAATGATTAGGGAGCAACTCATTCAGGTTCTGCAAGAGCACATTCCTTCACATCCTAATCCGGGGAACCAGACTCATATTGTTGGGGCCGCTATTAATGTTGCTGGAGCTATTGATGGGATCCCCCGAATCAAAGGGACACGAATCAGAACACTGATGATATGTTTCCTAATATGGATGAATATCTCCAAAATAAACAGAATGAGACCTCAAAAGAGAATGATGAGCTGAAGAGTAAGATGAGCTGCATTGAGAAACTGCTGAAGGGTAAGGGCTTTGACAAGATTGAAACTTTGAGTGCTTTGACTATAGATGGGGCTGACAAGCTACCCAATAGGTTCAAGGTTCTAGATATGCCCAAGTTTAAAGGGAATGGTGATCCTAACATCTACTTGAAAATGTTTGCCACACTAATGATCACAATTGGTGCTACGGAATAATAGATCCTACAATTTTTCCTGACTTCTTTGGATGAGGCCATGGTGAAATGGTATTACGACCTAGATAAAAACAAGCATAAAGATTGGAACTTGCTTTCAGAAAGCTTCAAAGCTCAGTATGGGTATAACACTTTGCTTGAGGTGACCCTCAGGGATTTGGAATCCACTAAGCAGAAATTTGGTGAGACTTTCTCGGACTATATCATGAGATGGAGAGAAAAGGCTGCCAAGATGACAAATAGGCCCACTAAAAAGGAACATGTCCGTTTGATAGTGAAAGGATTCTCGCATGCTTTGTATAATAGGATATGTACGGTTCCTCTAAAAACTTCTAAAGACTTTTATGATCTGGGCCTACAGTTAAAAGAAATGGATTATGATAGATCTAAGACATAGGGCTATAAGTCAAGAAATCAGCAGTCTGGGTATCAAGCTTTGGGTAGTATTGTGAAAGCCACTGTGGTGAATATGGTTAAGGCTCCCCATAAATTCTCGCAGTTCAACCAGCCTCTGTCTGCAATTTTAGATAGGTTGATGATAAAACAATGAATGAAAATTTCTCCTCAATTAATGTGTTATAGGAATGATAGGAAGAAAAGTCCCCATTTTGATGAGGCACTGAGCAAAGTCCCTAGAGGAGTGAAATCTAAGCCTTCTCAGGAGTGTAAGCTCACGTTAAGGGAAAAAGTCCCTAGAGGATTGAAATTTAAGCCCTTCTCAAAAGTGCATGCCTTAAACGAAAAAATCCTCATTATAGCGAGACACCATAGCAAAGTCCTTGGAGGAGTGCAAGCTTATGCTAAGGGTAAAAGCCCCTAAAGTAGTCCATTATAAACCCCTCTCATAAGTGCACACCCTATATAGAAAAAGTCCTCATTATGGCGAGGCACTAGAGCAAAGTCCCTAGATGAGTGCAATCTAAGCCTCTATTATGAGTGCAAGCTCACACTAAGGGTAAAAGCCCATGAAGGAGTACATTATAAGCCCCTCTCAGATGTGCACACTCGAAATAAAGACCTCGCTAATGCAAGGAGTGAGGATAGAAGTCTGAGAGGAGAATGATGAGGGTTTACCCAGCCTCGCTAAAACCAAATCGTGAGAGTAAAATGAAAACATTTCTTAGGAAAAAAAGTATCGTAGACTAATTACTTAAGCAAAATCTTAGAGAGAATTAGTCGAGTCGATTGGATGGAGAAGAACAATTGATTAAAAAATTAATAAAAGTGCATGTCAATAAGTGAAAAAAAGAACAAGACAGATTGCAAGAGATCACTTCTCATTAACTAATTAAAGTACTTACATTTACACTTGCAAAGTCTAACTACAAATTACAAAAAAACAAAATATACATAATTTAAAGAGTTTCAACTCTAGAGTGAGGGACAAAAGAATCTGGAGATTGAGAAGAATAGTCATAGGCCGGCGTAGTTAAATTTGGAGCTGGAGGGTTAGAATCAAAGACCCCAACAACTTCAAACAAAGAAGGCATAGTTTTAGTTTTTGCAGCGGGCGCACTTGAGTCAGAAGGGACTGATGAGGACGAGGCACCCTTCTCCACAGTAAAAGGCGAAGGAGGAGTTGGAGGATGAGGAGCCTTAAAGATTTTCCAAGCCAGGACCTTGTCCGCAACACCCAATTTTTCTTCATTGGGCCTTAGCTCGAAAGGAGAGGGAGGAGGAGGAGAAAGATCAAAGGATCTCTTAGGCATATGAGTTAGCCATTATTAGAATTCATTAAATTGGCGACGGATTAATAGCGAGGAATTTAATCCATCGCTATTAACGACGGAAATATGGATTGAAATTATAAAATAAATTGCGAAGGATTTGCGACGGAATTACGATGAAAATTAGCGATCGAAATTAGCGACGGATAAATTTGGCGCCATGTAATTGTGCCATTTTTAGCGACGGATTTTGAAAATTTAGCGACGGACTAAAATAATCCGTTGCTATTTTTGACAGGGCAAAATCGAAACGCATCGTTTCATTAAAACTCCTTAAGCCGTCGCTATTCCCTCGCCAATCCGTCGCTAAAATTGAAAACCTAAATAAAACCAGAATTCTTCTTCTTCTTCTTCCTGCGCGATTTCTGCTTCTCTTCTTCTCTCTGTTTCCTTTTGCCGCTCGCCATCTCCGCTGCTCGCCATCTCCAGTCTGTTTCTCTGCCGATGCCGCTCCATCTGGTTCAACATTCAAGTGAGTCTTTTTTTTTGTTGATTTTTGTATTTTTTAGGTTAGTTGTTGTTTAATTTTTTTTTTTTTACTGTTATTGTTGGATGTATTTGTTTTTTTATTGTTGTTAAATTTTTTTTTTGATTCTGTTTTTTGGGTATATTAATTGTGTTGTATGTTTTTATTTTATTTTTGTTTGAATTTTTTTTATATTATGCATTTAATTTATGTATTTTAGCTTAGATTTTATATTTTTTTTAATTGAACTATATATATATATATATATATAATTATAAAATTTGTTAAAAATTATAAATTTAAATTGTATAATATGAAATTAGAAATAATAAAAAATTTGATATTGTTGTTAGTTAAAAATCAATTTATAAATATTTATAGGTAAAATAATAAT
>CATKHJ010213688.1:0-11735 GCA_949750685.1 Vernicia montana | reverse complement strand
TTAACCCCATACCAATTCCTGAAGTCTATGGGTTTTACATAAATGAATCACTTAAACCAAACCCACTTATAATATAGCCCGTCAATATAATTGTTATATTAAATATGTAAGCCCACATAATAAAGATTAAAACCTAACACACTTGGCTCAAGAAAATTGTTTTTTTTTTTTTTTTTGGAATAAATGGTTGGCAAATTTAAATGTTTATGTGGCTACTGAAAGTTGGAAATTCTTGTAACCTAAAAAAGCTGCAAGTCCTTACCATATGCTGTTACAGTAATTTGCTTTGTGCAATTATCAAGTTAGCCATACGTTCTCTTTATTATGTCCAGGGTAAGCAAAACCGAATTGTCGAATTAATTAGTTCGATTCGGTTTGGTTTTTTGAGTATTTCAGTTCGATTCGATTTTTAAAATAAAAAATCAAATTAAATTTCAGTTCGGTTTAATTTTTATTAAAAAAATTTCAGTTTGAACCGAACCGACCGAAATTTTAATATTTATATATATTTTAATTTATTTATGTAAATATTATATATATATACAATATATTATAGTATATATAATAATTTTAATATATATATATATATATATATATATATATATATATATATATAATAAAAAAAAAGTGAAACCGATAAACCGAACAGAATCAAATTTTTTCAGTTCGATTCAGTTCAGTTTTTACTATAAGTTCGATTCAATTTGGTTTTAGAAAAATATAATTTTAGTTATTTCGTGCTCACCCCTAATTATGCCATTGAATTTTAAGACCCTTAGTTGAAAAAGAAGAAGAAGCAAAGCTTGCCAAATTAAGTGGATTTAAATATTACTTGAATTTTTTTCAGTCAAAAAATTCAATTTCAAACATTTTTTTAAAAAAGAGTTAAAAGATAACTCAATTATTATTACTTAAAATCTTAAAAAGATACTATATTTGAATTATGGGTGGGGCTATTCTTACTACGGTGTGCAAAATCGAACTGAAATTAAAAAATCAAATCGATTTGTTTGGTTTGGTTTCTTAAAATTTCGATTTGATTCAGTTTGAAAATTTTAAAATCGAATTAAATTTTGATTCGGTTCGATTTTTGTCAAAAAAAAATCTGTTAAAACCTAACCGACCGAACTTTATATATATATATATATATATATATATTAAATTTTACTTGAATTTTATCTCAAATTTATGAAGAAAAAAAAGAGAGAAATAGCTAAAAAAAAAAGCACCAAAACTGACCAACCGAACTGAATCGAACTAAAAAATTTTAGTTTGGTTCAATTCGATTTGATAAAAATACAATTTCAATTATGTTCAATTTTGAACCGAACCGACTATTTGTACACTCCTAATTCTCACTCCTCTAAATTCTTCTCACACTCCCACTATATTTTTAAAGTATTTAATGCACATTGTAAGTTGACTATCTTTAATTTTTTTCTTAAAATGTAAATTTTAACCTTTTACATTATAAGTAAATTTTTTTTTTTTTTTTCCAAACATAGTAAGTATATTAAAAATGTCACTTCCACCATATGAGTTTATATTAGAGTTTTATTTCAATTGATTTCTATTTTTTTTTACCTATTTTTATTAGTAAATTTTTTAAAATAATGAAAGTCAGTTGTAAGAATGAAATAAATCTTTTTATAATAATTTTAAAAATAAAAATAATGATTTAAATTTAAATATATTTTTTTAATCTTTGGCATGAGTTTAAGTAAATTTGTAGAAAACTTAAATTTATCTATTTATATTTTTTTATATTTATAAATTTTAAAAGAAAAAATATTTAGCACAAAAATAATTGATTTGACTTGATAAAAAAAAAATAAAACTATTTTAAGATATAAAAAAAAAGGTATATTCAAGGGCGGAACTAGAAAAATATGACAAGGGGCGACAAAAAATGGCAGTGAATATTACAAAATACATTCTCATTCTCTATTTTTTTTTAATGTTAATTAGTTAAAGTGGATTAAATAATTCCAAGAATTTGATGTCCAATTTCACTTATACTTGGAATCTGAAATTTAAAAAAACAAAAACAAAAACAAAAAGTTGTGTTGGTGGACTTATAAAGAAAATAAAATAAAAAAAAGCTAAAAACTTCAAAATTTCATTCACGATGAGCGGGTTAATAAAAACATAACCAAAACCAATCCTTTTGAAAAATTTTCTTTTAGCATATATATTTTATTTTCATGATTTCTCATATTAAAAAACAAACATTTTTGGAGTATACTCGCCGATCTTAGCCGAATCGAAAGTTGGACTCCATTTAGAATTGACAAGCAAAACCAAAACCATTTTTAGTACAAGTGAAATATGGAAATGAAATATTGATCTTCAGAATCACTCAGCTATAAATTCCCATGAAAAATAGTCGTGTTTGCTAATTCCCCACAGTTGTGATCGGTGACCAGTGGTGGAGGTGGTGCATATGGTAATTTGGTGCCACCATTTGAGGGTTGGAGATCAATATGGGTGTCAAAATGTGTTGGTGGGTCGTGTTCGTATCGGGTTAACCTACTCAAGTGACACGATTATGGTCAACACGAACACGACCCATTTATTAATCGTGTCACCCTAACACGACACAAAAATTAAATGGGTTATACGAACACGACACTGTAATCCGTTTATTTAATTGGGTCATATATGGGTCGTGAACCCGATTAAACGGATTACACGAATACGACACGTGTAACTCGTTTATTTAATTGGATCATATATGGGTCATGAATTCGATACAACCCATTTAATATGTATGACATTTATAACCTGAAAAATGTAATATATTTGTTACAGAAATTAACTGTAATATTGTTCATAAATCAAATCATGATTAAAATTGTAAATTTATTAAAAATTTCATATTTCATATGTTTTTCAAACATTCAAGCAAGTACTATCAAACAAACTTAAATAAAATTTTATTTATCTTTGGTTTTTTTATCATTTTTTTTTTATACATTTTGTTTGTCTCTTTCAATGCAATATAAATGACTATTTTAATCATTACTAAAAAATATGCGGATTATAAATGTCAACCCGACCCAACACGACACGTGAAATTAAACGTATTAGCGGGTCAACTCGTTATACGATTCATTTAAGTAGTGTCATAAACGGGTCAACCCGTTTATCGACAGGAACCTACTAAACCTCAACTTTAACAAGAAAATTTTTAGTATTTGGTGAATCGGATTAACATGTCATGATTCTTTTTGACACCCCAAGAAATCAAGATGTAATTTTGATGAAAGATAACAAATTATGATTGTGGGTTCAGTTACCAGTTTAATGGTTGAGTTAAATCAAAAGGAAATTACCCTATATATCCTTTTTAATTATAATTTACTCCCACTTTTATTTTTTTTATATTTTTACTCTCTCTCATTTATTTTTACACTCCTTCTTTACTTTTTGTTAAAAATAATACACTCTTTTTATTTTGTGGCACTTTTTTTTTTTTTTTAATGATAACAATCGATTTCGGCTGGATTTCATGCTTCCTTTTCATTAATTATTATTATTACTATTAATTAAACCATTTTAACATCTATATTGTTTTAATCTCATAAAAAGCGACTTTATCTCATTTTCCATATGTATATATTATTTTTATTACTGCAAAAATTTAGCTAGAAGCAAAAATTCAAATTCCTAGTGAAGTAATTAACAAAATAGATCATTTCAATAATAATCATCTGAAATAATTGAATAATCATTTTAAATTTGTCATGTCTATTTTTAATATTTTTGCGCTTGAAACTCAAATTTAAATCTAGCATTATTTCAAAAAATTGAACATTCAAACACACTAATTTCATTATCTATTATAAGATGAAATTAAAATGACCAAATTTTATTTCATTTAAATATGACTTTGCCAGACTTTTATAGATACAAAGATCAACTATATAGTCCAAATTTATCACTAATTTATTATTTATAATATTATATTACATATACGTGTTTTATTTATTGATTTTTTTTCATTCTAAAAGAAAATCAAGTTGATTATAAATAAATTAAAAATTCATGATTAATATTTTTATACATTTATTTCTTGGCTTTTCTAAACTGAATTTGAATTTTTTTAAGTGAATTATTTGACTATTCAGTAGAAAATATTAAAATTTTCAATTGCCCGACTTCTCCAATTGTAATTTTTTTCAAATATTGAGAATCGAGACTTGATTTATGAACAGTTCAAATATTAAATTTAAAATTTTAATAACTAAAATATTTTTTTTTATTTTAGCAATAATTGTCGTTTCCTGAATAATTTTATTTTATTATATTATTATTAAAATAAAATTATTAATTATTATTATTATTAATTATTATTTAAAAAAATCCATTAATTATTTTTTATATACCACCCGTAGTTAATTAATTTAACTAATTTTTTAATTAATTAATTAATTAATTAAATTAATATGTATATATTAAAGTAGTTGGAGTTACTAAAAGTATATCAATTTATGGTATACATATATCATTTACTGTTATTTTACCTTTTTAATTTGTTAATATTTCCAATATGTATAAATATAAAGTAGTTGCAAATACCAAAAATCTACTAAAAGTATATCAATTTATGGTATACGTATACTATTTACTGTTTCTTTATCCTTTTTAATTTTTTCATATTTCAAATCTGTATAAATATAAAGTAGTTGCATATACAAAAAATCTACTAAAAGTATACCAATTCATTATATACGTATACAATTTATAGTTACTTTATCTTTTTAATTTTTTCATATTTCTAATTTGTATAAATATAAAATAGTTGCAAATACTAAAAATCTACTAAAAGTATACCAATTTATGGTATACGTATAACATTTACAGTTACTTTATCTTTTTAATTTTTTCATATTTCCAATTTGCTTTGGCAAAAAAAACAAAAACAAAAACAAAAAATTTCTAATCTGTATAAATAAAAAGTAGTTGCAGATATCAAAAATCTATTAAAAGTATACCAATTTATGGTATACGTATACCATTTACTGTTACTTTATCTTTTTAATTTTTTTTTATATTTCTAATCTGTATAAATATGAAGTAGTTGCAAATATCAATTATATACGTAACGTATATCATATTTTCTTAAACATATACAATTTACTATATATATATATATATATATTAAGTGTGCTAATGCACTTATTGACATTATTGTCAATTTATCAAAATATTTGTAGATGAAAAAAAATTGACTACATCAATTAATTAAAATGTATAAAAATGAATAATTTTTTTTTCTTATTATTAATTTTTTTTACCATTGTTAGTTTCTATTATTTTTTGTATTTTCATTTAAATTAGTTTTCATTTATTAAAATATATATGATTATTAAGAGTTTATTTTATAAAATAAAAAAATAAAAAAATAATTAAATTTATAATAATATTAATAAGAAATTTAGAATTGTTGAGATTAAAAAAAATAATATTATTAGATTATCATTTCAAGAAAACCCACTATCAGATATGTGATATAAAAGTCAATGGAAATATTTTTGTAATAAAAAGTAGTTGAATATGAATTTTTTTAAGTTTTTTTTAGAGTATTTTTATAATATTTTTTTCTTTTTTATTTATTTGTGTAAAAAATCAATTATTTTAGTATTCCAAAAAATTATAACATATTATATTTTTTTAGAATATATTATTGGAAAATTTTAATGGGGGGTGAAATTAAAAAAACTTTATAATTTATACCAAATTTTGAGGGATAGTGAAGGCAAGTGCCTCCATTGGCCCACCCACCACCTCCCAAAATCCGCCCTTGTGCCAAAATGTACCCCATCAACATCACTCTCTCTCTCTCTCTCTCTCTCTCTCTTAATTATTGCTATTTCTTTTATATATATATATATATATATATATATATATGATGTTTTATAGGATTTTACTGTCATTTTCTCAATAACTCTCTTTTTATATATGATTATTTTTGTAATTTTAAAATATTATTAAATAATTTTCATAATTTTTTTAAATTGCATATTTAAAATGTATGTTTAAATTTAAAAAAAATTTAAGTGACCATATTGTAAGATTATCTAATGTTTTAAAAACCAAATCGGTAATCGAACCAGTCAAATCACCGATATTCAGTTCGATCGGTTCGGTTCGTCAGTCCGATTGATTTTTTTAATTTTTTTCTTCTATTTTTAATTTTTTTATGTCAAAACAACGTTTCTTTTAAAGATTTGGTTTTTTAACTAATCGGATCGGACTAATAATCGATTGTCGATTAAACCGATCTGATTTTTAAAACACTGAAATTATAAATATATTCACATCTAACAATTAATACTTTTAATAAAATTAAAGTTATTTGATAAAAAAATTATAATAAAATATATTTAAAAAAAAAAGTAGAAATGAGAAATAAAATTAGAAATGAACATATTTTTCAATTTTTTAAATTTCAATTTAGAAAAAGAAAAATTAGAAAATTGAGAAGATACCCTGAAAATTTTAATGGAGTCGCACCTAAATATATATATATAAATTATAATAATATTTATTTACTTTGTAAGTTGGGTCACCTAACCCCACTTCCGTATGCATTCCTAGGTAAGATTTTTCTTCTATGTAATGCTTTTTTCGAGAAAAGTAACAGCAAAAATCTTCAAAATAAAGACTCCTAATGGTACCGGTCCTAATCGTGTGGAACCTGTCAACTTCTTTTTCTTTTTCTTTTCCTTTTTTCTCTCTCTTGTGGAAAAGACAAATGGACCAAACCCAAACGTCCAATATACTTTTTGTTTACCGGGCATTGCTTTATCAGTAGATTACTTTTATAAGAGCAATTCTCAGTGATTAGTATTAGCGGAAAATAACTTTTTTTTTTTTTTTTTTTTTTTTGTGTGAAATGTAGTGTTCACATTTAGTGAGTTACCACCAAACTAGGCTGCCGATATCAGGGGCGAAATTAAAAAATTTAATAGGAAAAATAAAAAATTAAAATTAAATTTATAATTACAGAAATTAATATTATATTATATTTAATTTTTATTAATCATTAATATATTAATTATTCATATATAATACATAAATATATTAAAAATCATAATTAAATATTAAATATTTTTTTAATGGATATACAAAAATCATAAATTTTATATATTTTTTAATAATTAAAAAAAGAGAACTATTTCTTATTTTGATTTTTGAGGAGGGCATATATATATATATATAAATTTTTTTTTAGGGACAGTGACTCCCACCATCAAATAGACATGGGTCTTTATAACTTTTTTTTTTTTGCCAAAATCTTTATAACAATTGACCTATACACTTTGCAAATGGCATCAGCATATCCACTTTCTTGCTAATCCAACGGTTCTAACGCAAATAGAATTTTGGTAGGTGTCCTTGCACAATGAATATAAAATTATAAATCTTCTAGTAACCAGCAAGTTTTATGCCTTGTTTTTCTAATAAGAAAAAATATATATAAATTTTTCAATCAAGTGCTCCACGAGTTCAAATAAAATCTTATTATAAAACAATTATATCAAATAAACATAATTAAATTAATTTAAAATTAAGTTGAATGAGATTTAGTTACTATCATTATCATCATAAATGAGTGAAAATTTCACTTTTTATTTATTTAATTTATTTTAAAATTTATTTTTTTTTAAATTATTGTATCTTTAGGGCACTTATTAAAAAATTTAAAATAAATTTATGCCTCGTTCAATATAAAATTTTCAATTATTGAAGAGTGTATTATCCAAAAAGTTGAGTTTGGATTAAATAGCGTTATATTATATAGGAACATATTTGATAATATTGATAATTTTTAATATTACTTAATTTATATATTATAAAGACAATAATATTTTAACATTAATAAAAATAAAACAATCAATTAATAACTACTTAATTAAAAAAATATCAATCAGGTGTGATCTAATTGGTTTTTTCATTCCCTTTAAAAAATGCGAGAAGTAAGAAGTTTCAGATTTGAATCTTCCCAACCATAAAGAGTTGTCACTAATTTGATAAGATATATTAAAAATGAAAAGGCTACCCCCTGTTATGTAGTTTATAATTATTGTGTATCCTCTTATTAGTATCAAAAAAATAAATAAAGAAATGTAATTTCATACCTTTTAATTTTAAGGCTTTGTTTGTTTTAAAAAAATTTAGTGATAAATTTTGTAAAATTTATCATGTTTCAAAATTTTTAAAAATGAACAATTTAAAAACTCACATAAAATATGAATTTTTATACCATAAATTTTATTTAAATTTATAAATTTTAACTAAATTTATAAATTTAGAATTTGTAGTGCCAGATGAGGCGGAAGTGATTTTGCCTATGGAAGGAAAGTTGGACATTTTGCGTTTCTGGAAGTTATAGTGACATAATATGAGTAGATACACTCCTTAGAAATTTCAATTTCCCCAATATCAAACGTGGCTTTTAGTCATAAAATTAGTTTATTTACCACTATTGATTCCTATTGACCCCATATATTATATAGTAATGTATAATAATTTAGTATAGTCTCAGATTGTTTCACAGAAAATATTTTAAAGTTAGGCTATTATAAAAAGATATATTTTTTCTTTTTGAATTTTTGATATAAATGTTTTGTTTTTAATTAGATTCAAAATATTGATTTATTATATATAATAAGTAAAAACTGATTTTTAATAACATCTTAATTATTACAACAAAATGTCAAATTTAAAAAAAAAAAAAATCAATGTATGAATATTTAGATAATTAATATTATGTTTGTCAAATGTTTCACTTGATATAATCTTCATTTGTCATGGAATTCCTTCTTTTACACGTACCCTTTTTTTTTTTTTTTTTTGGGTAAACATACGTACCTTTTCATTTATCACATTTGAAATTGATAATTTTTCTATATAATAGTTATATAGTATAAATAAGTTTTAAGATATTTGAATGTTTTTCGTTTTGAATTTGATTTTTTTTTTTAGTATGAGCAGGAGGAATCAAACATGAATCAATTATCAGGTATATATGCACTTGCCATCAGACTATATTTTGATCTATATTAGTGGCGGACTCAGGATTTTTAATTCAAGGGCGAAAATTTATAAGACTAATTTTTTATAGGGTTATATATAAATATAAAAATCTAACTATAAAATTTTTTAGAGTTAGATGTATAAAAATAAAAGTTTATGAGGAAATATGAAAAAAAAAATAAAAATTTTAGGGAATAAAATAAAAGATTTAAAAATTATAAGTATAAAACTAAAAAAAATTATATAGTTAAAGAATTACCTATAAAAATTTCAAGAGTTAAAAAGATAAAATAAAAATTGAAAGGATAAATATAAAAAAATATAAAAATTTAGAGGATAAATATAAAAAATTATAAAATTTTAGAAAAACCAATATAGAAAACTTAAAATTTTTAGTTATAATTTTAAAAAAAATTATGAGACTAGAAGGGCTGTTGCCCCCATTGACCCCCCTTGTGTCCGCCATTAATCTACATATTGAATTCAACTTTCATTCAGAACAAAGTTTACCAAAAGGAAATTAGAATATTTCTTTTCCACAAAGGTCTTAGTTTATTTTTTCTAATCAAAGTAGTCTCATTGACTTGTTGAATTAATAAATGACAGCCAAATGGTCGTTGTAGTGTTCTAGGGATATTAAATTTTCATCACTATTAATAATATTTTGGAAAAATAAATTATATTTATCATATATTACTAGTATTATTTTTCAATATATTAATCCATTTGATATGATATATTGATATTCTAATATTTAAAGACCATTTAAACAGATGTTGATTTGAAATAATTATAAATTTAAATTTTAAACATAATTAAAATTATAAAAAAATAAGTAAAATATTAAAATTTTAAATATTTAATTATTTTAAATGAGTATTTAAAAATAAAAATTGTTATACCATATCTTCTTTCTTATTTTCCTTGGAAATAATCTTATGCCATAAAATTTATTATTTTTTAAAATTACAGAAAATGGTTTTAAAGTTAAGGAAACAAATAAAGCAAATAAATTGAAAAGAAAAAAACAAAGAAAACTACAGATCCTTCCAAAGAAATTGTGGTCCCGATGTCTTTTTTTTAATTGATATTTCCCCTCGTGTTCTCTTAGCTGTCTTCCAGTTCAAATAATTCAGTACACACCTGTGATTGAAAATAATAAAAGATATTGATTTTTAATATTGTTAGAATTAATAGGTCGGGTACATCGTAACGGGTGTATAAATCTATATTTATTAATTATTAATTAATTAATTAAAAGATAATAAATGAATATTATCTTAGAATATATTATGATATGAGATATTATCTTAGAATTCTAAAAGGATTGATTGAATATTTTAGAATTTTTTTTAAGTTAAGATAATTTCTTTTGATAATAAAAAGATTATAACAATTTTTATCCAAAAAATACTATATATATTATAAGTGATATAGTAAAAGGGTATCAATTTTTCAGTAAATAAAAACTGACAATAGAATACAACTCTCTGTAAATTATCTCCCAAAATAAACTTTAAGGCTAAGAAAAGATTCTTAAACTGTGAGATTGTGAAATCTTTCCCTACGTGGTGATTGCTTCCCTAATTGATAGCGCAAATTAATTTGTTAGTCTTCCTAAATTACAAAAGATAAATTTGTTTACTCATTTATTTTAGATTATGAATCTTACATCGGTATCAGAGCCAGAATATTTGTGTTCCAGCATTGGAATCAATTAAATATATTTAATCGATTAAAATGAAAATTTTATGAATTTTTTTGCTAGTTTTTACACTTGACTGAGTTGATATGTTTGAGTATATTAAACTCTGTCTTTATGTTGTTAATAATGCGATTTATTAATATCATATGAAAGTACATGTGTAGAGCTTTAAATCGGTATATTATTTGCTCAAATCGGAATTAAATTGAGAGATATATGCTCTCTCAAAATTGGTTACTCGAATCTAGAAAAATTTTAAATTTTTTTCTCAGCACCTGTCACTCGCCAGAAACGACGTGTCGTTTCGGAGCGAACGGCTTGTCGTTTTATGTCACGTGCCGTGCACATGACTCTTTAAGCCTGCATCTTGAGCAGTGTTGTAAGAACCGGACCGGAACGACCGGAAAAACTGAGAATCGGAGACTAGACCGGTTCGGTTCTGGTCTCAAACCCTACCAAGGCCAAAACCGAAAAAAATCCTCCGGCCCGGCCGGTTTTTTACTGGGTTTTTGATTTTTTTTTTTTTTTTTTTTTTTGTGTTTGGATATTAAAAAAAAATTTGGACTAAATAAAATTAAAATTTATGATTAGACTAAATAAAAAATTGCAAAATCCAAGTAGACACAGGCCAGCCTACTTTGGTCCGACATTCGTGTACGCAGGTCGCGCGCTCACACGTTGAACCTAAACCCAATACCGTGGATTTGCACCCCCCCTGCCCCCCGCGGGCGCGAGAGAGAGCCTTCTTGGCTACTTTCTTAACTTTGAAAGGATGAACTTTTGAATATATACATTATTCTAATTTTATATTTTTTCAATGTGAGATAACTCACTCCTCCCTCATTTTTCTTAGTGTAGAGTTTACTTTAAGTTTCAAATTATCATTCTACCATTCACCATTTTGAGTATATGAATATTCAAATTCATATTTCTTATGTAGAAGAACACAAATTCAAATAGACTTCCTACTACCGAGTAGTGAAAT